>LUCH01001572.1:0-115191 GCA_013368495.1 Paragonimus heterotremus
TGCATCTGGATAAAAACGCGTTTGAAGTATTGTCACTGGGTCCTACATTTTGTCGTCCTGAAGGAAGAACTAGGCAGTTGGATTTGGAAGTACAGTCCGAGAACCTGTTTTCGCAGTTGTCTGAACTCAAGCCGTTATCTCCGCTAGTTATTGAAAGATTAAAGTCAACGCTTGTTACCTCCTGTCACCAATGCCAGCAGAGTAATCCAATCTTGAAACATCTGTTAACTCAGGAACACATATTAGCAGCCGAAAGTCTGGAGAAAAATGAGAGAATTATTCTCTCCAAGCTGGATAAATGTGCTGGAATAGTTCCGCTCAGAAAGATAGATTACCTAGACAAAATGTAGACCATACTAGGTGGTAAAACCAAAGTCGAGAAGGTGGAGAATGCGAAGGACAAAGCCCATCAAATAGAGAAGGCGTTGTCGGAAATATTACGTTCCACAAAACACAATGGAACAATTGATTCTCCAACTTCCAAAGGTGTTCGACCCATTGGAACCCGGATTTCCACGCCTTACAGATTGCCGAAAGTTCACAAAGCGGGTGTACCCCTCCGACCTATTTTAGGCAGGTGCAACTCACCATTCCACCAGCTGGCCAAATGGTTATCGTAACTCCTCGAACCTGTCAGGCAGAAGTTATCAAAACACAACCCACGAGACTTTTGAATTCACTAACGCAATCAGCGGGGTAAACCTAACCGGGCAACAGATGCTTTCTTTGGACGTATCATCCTTATTTACAAATGTTCCATTGAAGGATATGATAGATTATTTGTGTGGTTATATTGTGATTAACACCACAGACGTCCATAAACTCCCACTAGAACTAAAACAGTTATTGTACTTTTGTACTACTAACACATTTTAAATTAAGTGGGGAACTTTATCGACAAATAGATGGTGTAGCGATGGGATCCCCATTGGGACCGTTGTTTGCAGACGTCTTCATGGCGAAGCTTGAGAATGACCAGTTAGAAGAAGCCTTTCGTGGAGTTAACGTTTATAAACGGTATGTGGATGATATCGTTTGTATAGTTAGCAAAAATGCTAACCCAACGGATATCTTGGGCATTTTCAACTCTGCCCACACTAACGCGACATTCACATTAGAAATTGAAGGTAACGATCAGCTAGACTTCCTGGACGCAGTTATTCGGCGACGTATTGATGGATCCGTTCAACGTAAAATCTATAGGAAAGAAACTTGGAATGGGCAGTATACCCATTTCAGCAGCTTTGTTCCTCTAAGGCAGAAAATGAATCTCATAAACTGCCTGACCAATAGAGCCATGCAGATATGTACACAATATACAGTCTCCGATGAATTATCGTTTTTACGCGTACTGTTCTTCCAAAATGGCTATCCAGAGCGTTTTGTAGACAAGACTATGCCGCATCGTCAGAAACAAGATAAGATGAACCTAGTGGAAAAGAAAGCGGTAGTTATCTCATTACCACAGGAGATACGCTTGCCGAAACACTCACTAGGAGACTTGACACTGTCGTCAGTAGAACATTCTATGCTGTTTCATGTCCACTCCGGCTTTGTTTACGGTTAAAGGATAGAACGCCCGTTTCTGCGGCCTATTCTTGTTCATGCTCATTTACTTGTTCCTGTGGAACTAGTTACGTGGGTCTCACGACCGGGCGTTTACCTGAACGCATCCGTGAGCACCACCCAGCCTGGATCAGCAGCGGAGTCACGAAGACAATTACGAGCGCGATTGTTTCACACCTCGTTGATATACATCATACTGTCAACCTGGACTCCTGTTTCTGTCCGATTTACCGAGTCAACGTCAGTCACTCAAAGGCTGTCAGATGCTGAATTTTAGCCACAGCTGAAGCGATTGAAATTCGACTAAGAAATCCACTCTTGTGGGCACAAAAGCGCTTTGTTCGGGCGTTGAATTTGCCTTGGCCAACCACCAACACCACGACCGATCAAAATGTCATGGTTGCAGTGGCGTCATAATGGTGACGTACTCAGACCAAAACGTTGTTTTTATGCGTGCCGATGACGTGTCTGACCTCACTCAGACTGGCTAGTTGTTTTTGTTTGTTTCGCTTTGAAAACCCTGCTTCATATAAACCGTTACGTAATCAGCCTGATGATGAGTAACCTAAAACGAGCTTGTTCGCTGCATTGTTGTCTGCCGATGACTATTTCGGGGATTTTTAACCACATATGGTCATTCTGACATATATATAACGCAATATACATATGCATATACATATATTATATAGATTTATGGAGGTTTTTTGCATTTTGGCATGTATCTGCCAAGATACATGAGCTGCTCACCACTCCGACGTCTTTGCACCTCTGAATGTACTTTCACAGCACGTGTCGTTGAGACAAGTGCGAACACTGTTTTACGGGATAAAATAAAAGGTGTAATATTTTATAGTTTTATTTAACAAGATTATATGTACCATTTCACTTAAACGTGATAAAACTTTCATTTCATTGAGTGTTTCAGAAATCTTTGTATGAAGGAAAACCGACCCAGAAATTGCTCGTATTTTGAGGCGAGCCACCCTCAGCCCTCTTTCGCAATTCGATTGGCTAATGCTGGCAGCTGTAGTCGTTCGGAATGGAGAGATCTGAGCAAAAATTTGTTTACTTCCCGCCATAACATTACATTTTTAGTTTATTCTTTTATAGCTGTACGGCATTACAGAAAAGCCCAGAATTTGGTTATGTATGCTATTGAATCCGTTCATGAAACCTTTGCAGACCCATTCTGCGGCGGTGATGAATGTCACTTCTGCACTCTGTTGTCGCCTAATGACCCATGTAGCTGCTTCAGTTTGCCAATGAGTTCTTTGATCTTCCAGTTTACGCCGATGAACGTGAGTTGAGTTTTGACTATTTTATAATAACGCTCGTCCTTTAAGCCTACCTGTTTTATCTATACTCTGAGTATCGCCACTTGCACGTCATCGATGATGTTTATTATGCGCAGTTTGTTTTTATGCTCTGTATTTAGTTTTATTCCAGCTGAGACCAAATGATGGGTCCCACGAACGTCGTGGACCGAAGGAAACGAGGCATTTGACTGTCCACTCTCGTTTTTCTCTTGGAAGACCTGATTTCACGAGTTGTCTTGGGTCGAAAAATAACCCACCACATCTTCCGCCCGCTTCTCTTGGTACCTAGCGCGGAACGCAGAATCAGTGGGATCCGCTTCGTTGACGCAACCTATCGCTTAAATCTATCAATAGGTAAAAACTTACGTATCATACGCTGTTTCTAAAACTCAATGTAATGAGGCGCAAACACAACTAACGAGCGCGTACAGATTGAGATTGGCTTGTGTAACACACCGCAGTGTCGCAAGTTCAAGGACAATCTCGTTTCCGTTTGCCCAGGTCATATGCACAGCTTACTGGTCCTCTAGCTCGTACTTGTTTACATTGTCCTTTTTCATTGCACTATTGCTGGAACCAGCATTTTGGGAGAGCGCTGCCCCCGATGTCGCTAAGTTGGTTCACGAGTAAAACGGAGAACAACAGCCGAAACTCCTGTTTTGCATACCACATGAATGTTGTTGGTTTTGTTGCCCTAATGTTAAATTACGGGAGAAAACTGTCGCATGCTATTATGTGAATGTATGAACCACGTATAATCATATATATGAAAGGCATAAATCTATGTCTAAATGTGTTTATTTATTAATTTTGTAACTGGTGTTATCATTTTGTAAGACATGGATTACGCCGCAGCTTTCAGGATGATTTTCGGAAATGGCAAAGTACACACGTTCCCATAATTTTAAGGGTGTCTGGAGCGATACACAGGATATGTAGGTGTAATTTTCGCTCCATTACAGTAGACGGACTCGGGAAAACGCTTGGAATACGATAAGGCCTGGTAGCGGGCAAAATGTCTGGAGTTACTTTCGGCGTACGAATTATAAGTGCACCATTGAATGCAGAAGTGTGTTCAGTGCTGTTCGTTTCATTGATTAAGTTCTTGAGACACCTGTTACAGGTCATATTTTCACATTTTTCGTGGGAACGCTTGTTTGGTCGTAAGTCATTTTGGGGTATAGCACAACCCCATCTTTAGTCATTTGGTGTATGATTCTCATCTCAAAAATCGAAGGCCTACCGTAAAGTGAACTATTCCAGGAGTATGGTCGAGTACATTAACCATTTGCCGATATTAACCAGTGTTTGTAATACAGTCGCCATAATCGTTCGCATTAGAAATTTACGACACAAACTGAGGCCCCTCAACGTCAAGTGGATTTGATGTGTAACATCTGTTACCAGGTGCCGGCGAATCTTCTGGAAATGTCCTCACAGGGTAGCTCGAGAGATGTCCTGCGCACTGTCGAGGACGGGAGCAGCAGATATTTACATATATGTTATGCACACAGAGGACAAATTTTGTTCTTGAGAAGTTTTCCACATATGGTGAATGTGGATGCCACGCACGAGACAAATAGGCAGAAGCCTTCCAACAAACATTTCCTGGTACCTCTTAATTTTGAAGTGGTATCAGTTTTCTGTCAACGATTGCAGGGCACTAAGCCGGTACGTTCGCAGTAAGTGTGATGCTTCCCCAGATAGGCCATGTGGAAAATTTTCGGGAGGTGATAGGAGGAGCTTTATTCGTGGAGACGTTCCTTACGAACCAAATGACTGCGCAGATGGGAGCAGCCTGTGTCGAGTTCGACTGTGATAATATGTACGCGACGCCATCGGAAAATAATTAGATGATAGGCATTTTATGCTGCGCTCGTTTTGAGGCAAATTCCTTTCTAAGTCGACACCTTTTTAACCGGATGGCTGCAATGGACAATGAACGAAAGTAAGTTTTATTGTCACGCATGCGATAATGAAGGTTCAGGCGTGACTAGGACTTCACTGGCCGAACCAACGAGAACTTCATGAATTGTTTTAATGCAACAAGCTCTACGTCAGGCTGAAGTGGGTCATTTATGCTCAAAGCCATTTTGTGCGTTCCTGTAACCGCACACATAATCGGATAGATAAAACAAGTGTAAAGACAAACAAGCAAACTTAACCCAAATATGTCCTGGTCGCGATCACTTGAAAATCATGGATCCAAAGCGGGTGTCAAATGCGTGAATTCGGAACGCAAGGCAATCACGTGTACACACGTGAGACTGCACGGTGATAATATTTTCTATCATGTCACCACGTCTGCGAGCCACTCAGTACATCCGCATTTGAACTTAAACATCTCACAGTTGCATTTTGAAAGAACAGTTGAGTGCAAGGTAAAACGTTTCCAACTCATGATGATGAATGTTGTGACCGCCTGTACAACGTGATGGACACCGTTTCGCTGTGAATGGCATTCGGGGAGGATACAAATGCCATGTTCACTGTTCTTTATGGCATCGCTGAAGACATACTGTTTTAGTGTATCATAAGCGTTTCTACTCGTAGGGCAAGGCCTCTTGTTGTGTCAGTTTCCAGTTATGACGGTCGTTTCCCCATTCATGATCGCCGCCTAGCGAAGTCTAAATCGCCAATTCGAGCAGTAATAGGCAACTTCAGTCTGTCACTGCTGCCAACGTCAGCCACAAATATAAATAGCTGCAACATTAATCTATCCATTTACACGTTTATAGCGGCCAAACAGCAGTTACCTTCTTAAACACCATCATCGCCTTCGCCAACAAACCAGCGGAATGTGCGAAGACTGGCGAATCGACGTTTAATTTTAACATTAGCTAATCTACAGGGAACAAACAATCACGATGATCGTAGAGTTCTCACGCGAGTTCGCGTCAAGTATACTACGGTGAACCGTTTGAGAAACACAGCTACCGTCGTGGTGCCGATTGGCCGAGGTTTACTTCGAATGCTTCCAAACTGTGGACATACCGACACGTCTATTTTGGGGAAAACAGCTGCAACCTCAGTCATTCAGTATGCGTGAGTTTACCATCGTTAATGTTTGCCATTTCTGCCCAGCTACTGCGTTAAATCCCCCGGCAAATGTAGAGAATCGGTCCTGTTCAGCACCGACTATAAGTGTGGATTTTGAACTGTAGGTTCGCAATTCGCTTGATTCCCACTACCCCAAGAAGGCGTGCGTCAGCGTATCATGGAGGAGTTCATCTCTTAATATGAATGAACGAACTAAGTTTATGCACAGCATTTGCACAGTTAACTTGCGGATATCAGATCTGATGAGCAGTATGATTATTTCACCCGATGAACTCCTTGGGGTACCCGAATGGACGCTGAAAGGCCAATCTGAATCAACGCAGAAACTCTTCGTCGAAGAAGGCTGGAGTTGTTGGATGCCCCTAGGTTTAAATGTTTTAGATAGACAATTCGTATGTCATTTCGTTCAAGTTTGTTCTCGCTGTCTACACGATGAACCTTAAACACTTTTTGATGCAATGTAGGACATCTGACCGGGCATGGGACACTATTTGACGTTGTTCAGTTTGTAGTTCCACCCATTAACCCTAAAGCGCAAGGTACGCATGACCCAGCTATTCATTAATTGTTTGCATATGGTGTAAGGAATACATCTTTCATGGACGAATTGAACTTGATTTACTCGAATAGTGAGTGTTTCATGTCGTATGTATCAAGGAAGATGCTATTTATGTGTATAGTAGCACATAATAAGGTGATAGGTGTCCGCTGTTCAATCACCTTGTGTTCGCAGTAGTAGAAATAAATTAAACCCAACACCAATTCCGTTGTAGAAAAAAGCGATTACTCTAGCTCCGTTAGACTCGAACTGTAAGAAAAAGATAATTCTGACTATGTAGCATGGATTTTTACCATACGGTTTGGATTATTTTGCTCACCGAGGTGGTGACGTATTTTTGCCCAATTTTTCCTAATATTCATGCAACTGAACTTGCGTACATTTCCTGTTTACGATTTTGGAGCAGGATAAACAACTGGTACAACGGAACTGGGCAACTTCGAAAATAACGGAACACCGCAAAATTGAAATGACCATGGCACCTTGGAACTCATGCTTAGTCAAAAGCTTAGGGACGGACTTTCAGTTTGCAGTTACAACTGAGTCTTACATCGCAGTCAACTCACCCCGACTTTATCGGTAGATGAGCGAATCACTCTTTGACGGACAACTGTAGAGCACATCATAAGTTGTATCTCTCTGAGCATATTGGAAAGTGGAGAAACCGCAGTTTTTCCTTATCACCCAAGAATGCCTTTGTGTTCCCAAACAAACAACAACGCCAACAGGGAAGGTGGTGATTTGACGGCTAGAGGTTTTTACAGTGGCGGCGATTGATAATGTTTGACACGTGGGGTTGAAAGTAGAGTAAAAAAAAACGTCCACAGTACAAATAAAGAACGTGTTGTTGGCTTCTTCACTCGGCAATCGATAATAAACGGCAGTGACGTCTTCGAAGGAGAATGTCAAGATAAAGGCTGGCGACTTATTTTTGAGAGTGGGGAAAGGACCATTAGTATCACACAAAATTGCTTACGTAGAGAACTATTATTATTATCGCAGAAGGATTCAAAGATCATCCTATTACTTCCGCATTACGAAGCTTACCGTTTGACCCTGCTTCCACTAACATACCATCCACGCCCAGTACACCGCGGCCTTATCCCAACCACCACCACTGTGAACCATTCTGTTCCGGAAGGAAATGTTAACCACTGCTCTCTGGAGGTGGTATACGTTGAAAAACAACCTTCCGCCCGATCTCCGGCAGAAAAAATTGAACCTGGATGTCTGTCACTATTGTACCTCTCAGGACGGCGGGCGTGGTCAAGATGACCAAAATGCCAGAGGTCATCAGTAGTCCACCGCCCCTTACACAGTCGAAAATCCTGGTACAGCCGATTTTGAAAGGATCGGTCTAACCCAGACAGTACCTGCTACTCATTTGAAGGTAGAGGCTATCTCAGATATAGGTAATAAAATACACATGATCTGCTGATGGCAAAACTTTACTAATGATTTTTTATAGTGCGCGGTGCACTAAGTCGTCTTCCAAGGTACAAAGTTAACGGACGCGTAATTCAAAACACCGTTGAGAATAGGGCCTGACTAGTCATTCGACGAACTTCACAGGAGGTTCCTTGTAACGCTATAAATGGTATTGATAAGCATGTTAACTGAGAGGCTAGAGAGTGGCTATCGGCTGGCGAATAAGCCGGAGGTGTATGAGGTTCGGGTTCGTGCCACACGGTCACACGGCGTGCGGACGAACAATCGGACGGCATACATCATGTGAACTTTCTTGATAGCCTAGGTGCAGTACGCATGTACGGGGTTTGGAACTATTTTACACATCATACCGCAGCCTGGTCAGTGGATTCTATGGGTCGCTACGCTTTCTCCGAAGGAAAAAGTATAGGAATTGCGGCAGCCTGTCAACTCAAACGGGCCTAAGATTTTAGGTGTAGTTGCGATGTGATTATCGCTTGACATCCGACTGGAGGGTAAGTCCTCCTGGTTGCTCCGTCTCTCGTAATGATTGACCGGTCAGCAGAGGGGAGGTGTAACATTCCCCGTCAATCTTGAATTACATGCAACCATAAAACAGGGATCCCGCTATCCTTTCACTTGACGAGTCCCTGTGGATAAATATCGGGACATCCCACTAAACGCCCATCATTGTCGGAGCTACTCACCGTGCTTCCTCCATAGTTTGAGAAAGGGACGAAAGAATACACATTACCGTTAGACGAGCCATCTCAACCCCTGGAAATCACACCATCGTTCTAGGCAACTTCAGCCTCCCTTATGTAGATCCCTCCAACGGGTTAATCCCCGGTACTGTGGCCACTGAATTTTACAATCTCATGCAGCATGCGGGATTCACAGAGCGAGTCAACTAATCCGTGGGGTGGAGTTAGTGCCACAGACCATTATCGTATTGGCTGTCAGATCCCACGTGGTGGATATCATGAAAATTGTTGGACCTCTGGGCGCGTTCGACTGCACCGCAATCAGCTCCCGCGTAGTGTGTGACATCACCATCGTCCGCTCTCTAGTGCCGATGTGACGCAATCCCAGGAGAGCCAACTTGCGAAAGACGCGTGCACACCTACCCTAAGCAAAGCGGCTACCACCTTGCGAGTGCAGCACTGCAGATGAACATCTGGAGCGAGCTGTGTCACCTCTAAACAGCGTGATAGCTGGCTCAGACTTTCTATATACTTCACGTCACGTCTTCAAGTCGGCTTGGTTTGAATGCTAGACCAAGTGTCTAACGACAGAGGAGTAGGCCATGTTGGGTGCATTTCCTTCTTGAAAGAGGTGGCACCTCCCATCTGACATACGAATTTTTTCGTAGTCAGCGCACCACAGTCACACGCGCCACCCGTATGGTTAACAAGGTATCATTCGCGAGATCCATCGATGACTGCCCTGAAAGATTCTTCGGGCACATCGCTTCTCTGACCAGATCGAAAGCTGCTGTATCATCTTTCAAGTGACTTTCAGTAATCTATTTCTCACCGCTGGGCAGCGCAGATATTACCTGACTAATGTGCATTTGTTTTCAGCAGCTCAGCCAAAACGGAGTTATGTATCGTAGCTTTCATTCTTATTCGCCCTTCAGGCTCAACCTCTATGTTCACGCTGTCTGTCGTACGCGCCAGGTTACTCTGGGGCTTGATGAGATACTTCTACTCATGACCAGAGAGTACACACATGAAGTGTCGGAACCTCGAGTGCGTCTGTTTCTGCGGCCATATTTCAATGGCTGTACTTCGGCCGCTTAGTGACCCGGCGTCATCTCTCCCCTCCGCAAGGGCAGGATTGGAACGAACGTCGGTCACTCTGGGCTGACTGTTCCACTAGGAAGCACGTCCAAAGTAGTGAAGAGCATGATGAATGATCTCGTATTCCACCACTTAAGTTCCAATTCACTGCTAGTGTCGGAGCGCTACGGCCCCAGAAATAGTTACTCATGCACGGCCAGCCAACTGGCTGCCGCTGCCTTCGACACAATAGCTGTCGAAGAACGCTGCCGAGTTGATAGTTTGTTTTTATGTTTCAAAACGTTTTTCAAAGTCAATCATAGTATCTTGCTAGACTAACTAAATAACCTTGGCTCACGCGGGGAGGTTTACTTGTGGCTCAAACAATACCTATCCTGTCGCACATACATAACCAGGCTGAGTATCGAGCTATCCAGATCACTCAGTTCCACAAGCGAATACTTTATTATTTTTTGACCTACGTCAGTGCCACCCTAGTCGTAAGCAAGTTCCTTGTTATAATATATGGTGATGGCACTAAGCTTTGACGCGCTTTACACAGCGTTGAAAACGCAGAAGGCTGCTAAAGTGACCTAGATGCTCCGCATCTAAGGTCTGTAAAAAACTGACCGCCTACCAACAGACCCAAGTCAAGAACTGTGCACGTTTATCATTATAGTACTAGAACATACCACATTGGTGGCGCCAATCTATCCACTGTCCGCCAGGAGCGAGACCTACATACCGTTGTTACGTCACATCTCTCACCTCGTATTAACGTTGTACAGCTAGTAAAGAAGGCCAGTAGCTGGCTAGCAATGTTCATTAGGGTTCTCAGGGATTTCCCAAATGGTAATTTCTTGCCCACCTGTAGCACACTGATAAGATCATTGTTGGAAGTTCATATTCAGGCGTGTGCACTGCACTGGAAGAAGAACGTAAGCCGGGACACGAGACTCCTGCTTCATAGTGATTTCAATATCCCGCTGTTCAGGTGGAGGGCAGAACTTGAACCTTAAAGGTCGTTTGGAGGTAGGTTGCTCAAGTTTAGTAGAGCGAAGATAGCAATTCTGTGTATGAATCAGCATATCGGGTGAAGAAAAGGGCAGACACCAGGCGTGTTGTATCTAGTTATCAATGTGTCTTGACGATGCGACTGACATGGAAGTGGATGCCCCTACGGGTAAAATTGATCATGTATTCGTGCGACAGTTACTCGCAGATGGTGGATTCAGGCCGTCAGATAGGTGACACAGTTATTAAAAACCGGGCGCCCCCAAAAATTGGTGGTCTGCAGCACAGAAAATCGGTATAGAAGACTTCTAGAATCTGCTGAAAAGTAAAAGTTGGCTGATGCACGTGAAACAATGCGCAGATGGACAAAACGACGACAGTCAATTTTGTGGTGAATAGGTGGGGAAAATAAGGTCGGGGCGATGAGTCCAGCCGCCTGGAAAGGGTTTTCAGCTTATTCATGAGTATTCATGGAGTACAGGAGGATCCAGAACTCAGCCACATGCGTTCAGGAAGAGTACGGGCTCAATTACAAACAAAAGCTAGCGAAGCAGGCAAAGATAAACTTGTGGTGGAACAGATGTATGAAAGACAATAATTCTCGATAAAAAAATAACGAGTGAAGCCAAGAACTGGACTCACCAAAGACTGAAAATGTTCGTAAGGTATCCAATGACGCGAGGAAGGGGTCAGATTGTGCCAAGCGTAGCTGAGGATGCGAGATGACAGTCAAAAGTCAATGCAACAAATAAGATGTTGTAGTGACTTGCGATCGTGTGACTTCTCTAAGGATCCCGGCTGCAACCGTGTTTTCCTACTTACTTGTTCTGTACGCATGATTCTGTGTACGCCTGCAACATGAGGCTTGGTACGAACTCAGCGCCACTTTCCTCAGTCGTGCAACTAATTGCACACAGCGAATGATTGCCCTTTTCTTAACGACTCATCTATTACTTCATTCTTCAAGGTCGTTTAACCCGAACCTTTTCCAGCGTTGTTTGACGCACTCGAAGGTTCCACACACTTTTTGCTTGGCGCGCGTTTGAGCGCCGTCGAGTGGGCTGTAGCCCATTTCGCGCTTCTTTCCTTTCTCCTCTCGGTTGCTGCCGTTGGTCCCAAAATAGGCTAGATCTAACTACCTATCATATTTCCAAACATAGCTGGAAATATACGGCTTGCTTCCAAACCCCGTTGTATTCTCTAGTTCGATGCCTGTTGGGACTAGGTTACGATTGTTTTTCAGGAAAGGCGTATTAAATTGTTAGTGGACGAGGGTCCAGCGCATACCAACTTGTCCACCACAAGTTTTTAAACTGGATGGCAATCACTGACGTCGTAGGAAGAACCAGCAAGCACGTGTAGTAGAGTTTATTCGAAAACCTGTTTTGTTATTTTTTACTCAAGTCAAACAAAAATGTACAATGTGGGCTGATGCGGCAGTTACGTAATGTTAGCAAAATGAAGAACAAAATAATGAAACCTCTTCAACCTCTAAGACACACTAGGACTACGTTCGGTCCAAGGCTGCCGTACGGGTTTCGGTTGATTGTGTTAAATGTGAAGGCGATGTGAATGTTACACCTAACAAGGAGATAGGCGAGATATTTTTCTGTTTCCTTGGAAAACTGCATACCACTGGCAAAGGGAGTGATCCGCAATGCAGGCTAGCCTGTAATGGTAGTCGCTATTATTACCGGGGGGAAGATGGGAAGGAGTCAACCACGTCGAATATCCATAAAACGGTGGGGCAAGATAATGTACATCCGGCACCACTGAAGCCATCATCTTACGTCTTAGCGATCCATCTGACTCTCTTGCTTATGTTTCTGAAAAGACCGAATTACCGTAGCATCGATTGGTAACTGCGTTTACCCCGCTATATAAGGAGGCAGCGTGCAGGAGCACACGACCTATCCACTGGTTGGGCCAAAATTTGTCTAAATGAAATTAATGAAAAGGATAATCGGGGACAGGACTGCCGACCACGTCACCAAGCAATGGCTATTCACAGCCCATCGGGAGGAGCTTTGGAGAGACGATTTTCTCTGACAAGTTGCTGGTGTCCATTGATAAAGTCACCAAGGTGAAACAGTGGAAAAGAACAGAAGTCTGCTACTTGGACTTTAGAAGTGCCCTTGGTCCGGTTAAAAACAGGCTTCTTCTCAAAAAAAGTTGAAGCGTTGAACCCGTTTTCAGGTGTTTTGAACTGCATAACGGCATAATTTCAGCGTCGAAGGTTTATGTTAAAGTAGAAGATGATCAGACAATTCCAGTAACTGTAAGAAGTAGAGTTCCAAATGAGTCTGTTCTAGGGCTTCAGCCGTCCTCTATTTACATAAGTGACCTAGTGCTGCATGTATCTTACAGGTGCCGTATGTTTCCAGACGATGTTATGTCAGTTGGTTTTTCAAAAGACGCGGTCATGCAGGAAGATCTGGACAGCGATGTAAGAACTACCACGGAACGTGAACAAATAAACGTTGGAGACGGGAGTAGAGGCCTACCGTAGACATCCGGGAGAGCCTGGGTTTTCAGTGGTGATCCAGCGAACACCGGAGATGAGAGGTCTGAGGACACAGATGAGAATGAACTTCAAACTCTTCATCCCAACCACGGTTTCCGCCCGAGAGACTGGGAAAACAATTCTTCTGTTTAAGAAGAATCTGGAATCAAAAAGAATATCAGGAATCAGGGATGACAATGCCTTTGTTTAGGAGATATATGCGACTGAATCTTGAAAGTCGTGTGCAAGCCGGCAGTTCACAACGTGTTGAGGGTGCACAAGTGCTAGAAAGATCACAAAGCCGGTTGTTGAGGCAGGTCCAACACATTAACACCCAGTCTGTAATCACTATCGAAAACCGATCGACAATGAAAAACAAGGACTCAGCGCGTTCACCCTCGTGTATTGGTATCGACCCTGGAAAACAGAGAAACACGTCAAGCTAGCGAGGCACGGAACGAGTTGTGATTGTAGCCTCCGGACGAACATTACAAATGGGATAGCTTGACTAAAACAAAAGTGGGTAAAAAAACCGAGATCATCAAAAATGTACATGTGAATGCGACTATCAAAAATATCATTCGTTATAGTCGCTACATAGCTTTCCTCCAGAAGGCTAGTAAGTATTGCATAGGTCTTCGTTATCCCATAGATGGAGGGGGTGGGAAATATACATATAATGTCTTTGTGGATTGCTACAGTTACAGGGTGATACACACGATGAATAATGACATGGGATAGAGAATGTCAAAGTTCAGGGAAGAGTCGGTCAGAAAAATGGCTGCTGCGTTGTTAGTTTTTTGTTATTTAGTCTTCGGTACGTTTCTTCTCTATCGCAGCGGGCTGCCCAGCCCTAAAAACTCTTGGGAGAAAAGGGGGGTAGGTTTGTCCAGTGTTGTACGATAGGTAACTGGGAGTTGTCCTTCCAAGCACCAAGTTTGGACAGTCCGAAAACGAAAAACACAATGAAGTATCCGAACGGCTGGCGGAAATGGATAACTCACCGTGTCAACGTATGCAGTCGACTTAATAGTTTCGCAGCCGACGGCTTTGTGGACCCTGTAATTTTAAATGACTGCCTCCGGTTTTTTCTTTCTTCTTCTTGTGTTCCTGTCGTTAGTTGATAGACTCAAGAAAGAAGAGGGTTAGCATACGATTGAACCTGGTCCAGAACAGCGCCGTTTGGGTTGTGGACCTGGTAACGCATGAGATGACTATAAAGGCATGATGTTCAGAACAACGTTTTCTGGTGTTTTTTGTTTTTGTAGGAATGTGCATGTTATGGACAAAAACGTCATTTCCGAAAACAAGAAATGTTAACATATTCTGCAGAACGTACTGGCTTGCGAAGCTCCTTACCGAGCCCATTATGCCTAGAGGTAGAGGGAGCAGGGGTTGGTGTTGCGGAAGTTGCAGAGGTTTCCGGGGACGAAAAACGTCTTTCGCTGGCACCGGGGGTTTCGGGCGAGGAACGTTACTTGTCGACGGAACCGGAGCCGATAGTTCCTCCATAAATGCTGGTTTCAGCCTGTTGAGAGAAATTAACTCGCGTTTGCTGTTGCGGCTTATTGTGAAGGTTTTTGTGTCTCATACGAACACACGATAGGAGCCGGTGTATGGAGGTTGCACTGGTCGGCGAAGGTCATCAGTGCGAAGGAAAACATGCTAGCACGAAGAAAGTTTAGCGTGCACGTGTACAGCCGGTGGTTGCTCCCTAGGATGCACCAGGCGTAGCTATCGCATATAGTGCGCCAAACGAGTTATGTAGCTGTCGTAATCGTACGGTGTTGAAGGCGCAGTCGAGACAAGTTCACCTTGTAACCTAAACTTACAGCCAAAGACAGGTTCCACTGCTGTAGCTTGTAAGCCCTCTCTGATCGTGTTACGCAGTCCTAACAGTGCTAGCAGAAGCGCCTCTTTCCAAGAAGGATTAGCATCGACGTTAAGAGCGGCTTTCAGTTGACAATAAAGACGTTCAACCAGCCCATTTGCTGCTGGGTGATAAGCCGTAGTGCGAATGTGTTTGCATCCTAGCTTATTTAAGAGGGCTGTGAAATGTCCCTCAAAGTGTGATCCACGATCTGTGGTCACCACTGCTGGACAACCGAAGTGTGCCACCCAACTTTCCAGGAAGGCACTGGCTACCGTTTCTGAAGAGCAGTTAGGTAGCGGTATGGCTGCATGCCATCTTGTGAGGCGGCCAACACACGTCAACAGATAAATAGAGACGTTCGGGGGTGGTAAGGGCATCACGGGATCAACGTGCACGTGGTGAAAACGTGCGTCTGGCAAAGGAAAAGTACCACGGGGGCTCTTCGTATAACGGTGGACTTTGGAACGCCGGCATTGGAGGCAAGAACGGCTCCAATTGCGGACATCACGGTTTACCTTAGGCTATACGGAACATTCAGCGACAAGCTTAACGGAAGCGCGTACGCCAGGATGAGGCAGATTGTACAGTGTATCGACCCTTGTGCGGCGGAAGGATACAGGCACTACGGGGCGAGATGTGTCCTGGGAAGTATCACAGGGGATTGTTCTTTCTGACGATGTCAGAGTTATGGGTTGGATTGTGAGAGAGCCCTTTTGAGGAAGGTGCTCGATCTCAGGGTTGGTGGCTTGTGCGGTAGACATGGCTGTCAAATCAATGCCATTGTCAGCAGTTGCGCTTAGGTTATGGGCGAGTGAAAGAGCGTCCGCGACAGTGTTGTCGGTACCTGAGACATGTCGTATAGCAGTCGTAAACTGAGAGATATAGTTCAGGTGCCTAACTTCCCTTGGGAGATGCCTGCCGGATGAAGCGTTCAACGAAAAGATTAACGGTTTGTGACCAGTGTAAATCGTGAAAGTCCTGCCTCCTACCGAATACCGGAAGTGGCGGATGCCTAAATAGATTGCTAATAACTCTCTACCAAAGGTGCTGTAGCGAGATTCCGCTGGTTGTAAGCGTTTGGAGAAGAAAGCTAAAGGTTGCCACTAATTATCGAGGAATTGCTGTAAAACAGCGCCAACAGCTGTGTCGGAAGCGTCGGTTACTGTTGACAGTGGTGCGTTCGGATCAGGATGAGTAAGGAGAGGTAAGTCGGCGGCCGCATCCTTGAGCTCAGCGAACGCAGTGCGTGCAGCCTCGGTGAACTGGAATTTGCGTTCACCTCCACAAAGAAGACCCATCATTGGCTGCATTATATGCGCACGACGAGGTATGAAGCGTCCGTAGTAGTTGACCAGACCACTAAAACGACGAAGTTGCTTAAAGGAATTCGGTTCTGGGTATTCACGGATGGCTTTTACCTTAGCCGTGAGTGTGGCGATTCCTTTTTCTGAGATCCTGTGGCCCAGAAAGTCCACTGTGGTCTTATCTACTTCGCACTAGGTGGAATTAACCGTGACGCCATGTTGGGTCAAACGTTCCAGCAGGGTGCGAAGATGCGTAGGGTGTTAGTCCTGTGAACTGCTAGCGACTAAGACATCATCTAGATAGGGGTAAACAAAGTCCAAACCGCGTATCAGTTCATGAATGAAGAGTTGAAAAGTTTGAGCTGCATTGCTCAAACCAAATGGCATTCGAAGAAACTCGAAACGGCCGAAAAAAATTATTACTGCGGTCTTGGAGATACCACCTTTGGCTACCGTAATCTGGTGATTAGCACGTACTAAATCCATCTTGCTGGAGATGGTTTATCTGTGTGAGCAAGTGGTTAAATCCTGCATGTGCGGGACTTCGTATTTGTCAGGGATGGTTGCTTTGTTGAACCCGCGATAATCACCGCATGGGCACCAATCGCCTGACTTATTAGGGAACGTATGCCTCGGTGAGACCCATGGACTCTCGGAAGGGCGTATTATCCCAAATTCGAGAATGTGCTCGAACTCCGCCCTGGTGAGTTTTAATTTGTCGGGAGCCAACCGGTAAGGCCGTGCTTAGACGGGAGGTCCTTTGGGGCGGATGTGATGAGTGACGTTGGAGGTCACTGTTCGATTATCGTTCGATGTTTGAACGAGCTGCGGGAACTCAGCGAAGAGATCCACGAATTGCTTAGGGGCTGCGGGATGGGTACATATGGGTGTCATAGCTGCAACTGTTTCGTGTTTGCCGGGTATGCTTAGCATAGTGCTGGAATCGATTAACAGACGGCGTCTCGTATCCACCAGAAGGTCGAAATGCCGGGGAAATCGCTCCCAATTATGGCAAAAGGCACCGCGGCAATTGTAAACACCCAGCGGAGTGTCCGCCGACGGTCTAAATTAAGAGTTAAGGACCGCCGTCCACATGTGGTTAAAGGCGTACCGTTTGCAGCGCGGAGCTGTGGGATGCGGAGGTTTGGCACCTCGTCTTTTGTAGACGGAAACACGCTAACCTGCTCCCCGGTATCTACCAAGAACGTGTCTCCGGTTTCCACATCCTTTACAAAGATGAGGCGACAAGGTGCGACGCCGACGAAGTTGGTCGCCACTACGGGCCGGCATGGAAGTTTCCCTGCTTGATCGGCTTACACGTGTACGGTTTAACGCACCTAGCGGATCGAGTACCAAAACGTTGGTGACACCAACAGTAACCGTCCGTTTGCTGCGTAGTTGTGCGCCTGGGGGATCTGTAGTGAGATCACCTTCAACGTCCCTAAAATCCTAAACTCCTTCCGACGTGAGAGTTGCCTTGCCAGTACCACCGAGCCGGTTCATATTGCCTCGTGAATGTTGATTTACTACAAACCACTAACATCAAGGTTAGTGTGTTGGCGTAAGTATCGCAGTTTTGCTCGTAGCTGTATAAGGAATCCGCGTCAACTTCAGCAATGTAGGCTACATTAACTAGGATAACAGTGTTTTAGCCACTACCGTTGGGAACGCCGCCCAACCAGGCTGACACTTGTTTGAATCCTGAAAGTCAACTGGAATTTCCGTTGACATTGGTCCTCTCCGGCGGCTGCCGTGCGGTTGTGCTGAAGGTCCTCTCATGTTAATTTCCCTAGCGCCCTTATTTCGCTATGCTGAAGTCCGCTTGTGAACGGTGAGTAAGTAAATAAATAAAGTTTGTTTGTAGCCCCACCGTCTTCTCACTGAGACTTCCGATCCGTGTTAATATAAGGCTGGAGAAACCTTGGGTGTGCAAACCTTGGAACTAGCATTGCGAAACATTTGCTGGGTCGACGACGAACAGGACGACCTAAAGGGATTCTGCTAAAATCGCGACACAGAGCTGCGACTTTGGCCCACAATGCTTCCCTTTTTGATTCTGTCGTACAGGGGTTGCCCTCATGATGTGGCGGAATACTTCTCGACGAACATGGCGCCTGTAATGGGGTGCTAACCTAGTTAAGAAGTCGCTGGAAACGCCCTACTACCTGATGTGATTCCGAGATGGACATGATTGCCTGTGCTGTCTTCGGAAGTCTCTGTATCCACAATTCGCGAAAAAGAGATTTGTTCATGTGCGACGTGCCTAAAAGTTGTTGCAGTTCCCGCAGTAGGGTCGTAAGGCATTTGTCGCCAAGCTTTAACTCGCTAAATAACTGCTGCAAACGAGTCTTTTCCGATGGAGTGACTCGCTTAATTACCGCTTCTTTGAGGGTTTCATAACGGTTCCCTGTAGGCTGGTTTATCAAGACATCTCGCAGTTGTGTCGTGACCTCTTTCGGCAAACGAGACACTAACTAGCTGGAGCTGGTCTGGTCGAAAGACAAGCGTCTGTTGCGGAATTCCGCCTCAAGGTGTAAGAACCATAGGATAGGGTCCATTTACAAGAATGGCGGAACTACTAGCGATACGGCTACAGTGGGGTATTGGAGAGACTTAGAATCGTTATAAGACATGGGTATTGCAATTAAAAGTTACAAATCAATAAATGGTAAAAGCGGTGATATATAATTAATACAACCAAACGTATACACGATCAGAAAAAAGAACTGTTTCGAAAACGTAGGGTAAACAATGAGACGGAACGGACTCACCAAAAACGGCAAAGTGCAACGACGCGTTCGAAAATTCGGGCTGACCAATTGTTGGAACTGGTCCAACACATTAACACCCAGTCTGTAATCACCATCGAAAACCGATCGACAATGAAAAACAAGGACTCAGCGCGTTCACCCTCGTGTATTGGTATCGACCCTGGAAAACAGAGAAACACGTCAAGCTAGCGAGGCACGGAACGAGTTGTGATTGTAGCCTCCGGACGAACATTACAAATGGGATAGCTTGACTAAAACAAAAGTAGGTAAAAAAACCGAGATCATCAAAAATGTACATGTGAATGCGACTATCAAAAATATCATTCATTATAGTCGCTACACGGTTTGTAAAACCTAGAGGTGTGTGCTATCAAATCAAACCTGACTATCTGGGTTTACCATCTCTAGAGAGGACGTGCAAACGTGGGGTTTTGACTGAGGCTTTCGAATTGCTAATTGGTTCAAGCGATGCTGGAGAGCACCTGTTTACCCGGCTCTTCGGCAGCATGTTTGGAAACTTGCAAAATCACATACCGATAGCTACATTCGGGCTCACTTCTTTTGTGGACTAGTGAACGACTGGAATAGGTTGTTAGTGGAGGTAATACTAGCCAAGACGATGAACGAGTGCAAGCACGGGCTCGATTAACGTTGGTCACCGATGATACTTGTGTTAGCTTGGGAACTTGGAAAACGGAACGTATGTTTTATTCTTCCCTTCTATTTTCGATCCCTCTCCTATCCATTTTCCTATCTTTTAAGAGGAGAAATTTCTTCTCCCATCTACTTAATCCTTCACAAAATGTTCTTCTCTTTCCCTTTTCGATTCATGGACCCAGGCAGGTGAGCAGACAACCTAGGTTTGAGAGGGGGAAAAATTGCTTCAACAATGAGAGTTACCCTGCACAACAATCTGACAAGTTTTCCGTGTCAACCAGTGATTCTGCTGACCGCAGTCACATGGTCTCCGAACATTATTTTCTTAAGAAATGAAGTGAAGCTTTGCCTTCTCCAATTGTTACAACACAGTGGGATCTTCGGAGTTCATAAGTTCGAGAAACTGTGCACTTCCTGTCAAACAGCGCAGTTCTGCAGCCTAACTTTACCTGACATGAAATAATAACTGGTGTAGTGGACAAGTGGGTATGCGCTGGACCCTCGTCCATTAACAATTTAATACGCCTTCCCTGAAGAGCAATCGTAACCTAGTCCCAAAAGGCATCGAACTAGAGAACACAGCAGGGTTTGGAAACAAGCCGTATATTTCCAGCAATATTTAGAAATATGATAGGTAGTTAGATCTAGCCTATTTTGGGACCAACGGCAGCAACCGAGAGGAGAAAGGAAAGAAGCGCGAAATGGGCTACAGCCCACTCGACGGCGCTCAAACGTGCGCCAAGCGAATAGTGTGTGGAACCTTCGAGTGCGTCAAACAACGCTGGAAAAGGTTCGGGTTAAACGACCTTGAAGAATGAAGTAATAGATGAGTCGTTAAGAAAAGGGCAATCATTCGCTGTGTGCAATTAGTTGCACGACTGAAGAAAGTGGCACTGAGTTCGTACCAAGCCTCATGTTGCAGGCGTACACAGAATCATGCGTACAGAACAAGTAAGTAGGAAAACACGGTTGCAGCCGGGATCCTTAGAGAAGCCACACGATCGCCGGTCACTAAACTGGTTTCAACGGGTGGGGTTCACCTTTTGCGAAACGAAAACCGGCGGCTTTCGAGGATTTGTATTTCGATGCGAGCTTTGAAACTGAAAACAGAGTTAGCGGAGATCAGTTAGATGCTTTGTTAGCTAACTACAATACGTTGTAAATGGTATGGGTAAAACCAAACATCTGTGTAAAAGCAGAAGTATATACAATCAAAGTGCAAAGTAAATAACAGACAAATATAGCAGGTGCACCTACAGCAAGGGTTCGTACAAAATACACAGATGTCTGTGGTTTGTTTACCGGCGCGCGACAGACCCAGACGAGTTGTGTTCACATGTATGTACGGTCTCGTTGTCTTTTCAGCTCCTGTGAGGACAATGGGTTGAATCACTTGTCATAGGCTAATGTCCGAGATGAGGTTGTCTGTGTGTCTTGCTGTGTCTGCGTGTCTGTGTCTGTGTGTGCATGTGTGCGCATGCGTTTTTGCACGTGAAACTGACTGGTTGGAAGCATCCGAAACGGATTAGCCTGTCACAGTGACCAAAGTCAAAGGACGCCTGCGCTTTAAACCAACACCACAAGTGTCTTGCGCTGCACCACTTGCGGTTCCACTCACATACCACGTATCCGGTGTAAACCCGAAGGAATAAGACCAGTAGGTGTGTGAGTGAGGCCTTTGTGTCCAGCTGGCCAATGCTGGTTAGCCAACTGAATGACTAGCACAGAAAGGAAACCCTTATCTCTCGGAAAATAAACAGTGAGACAGGCTGCAATGGTAAGATCTATACCAGGGAGAAAGATGTGTGAAATGTAACACAAGAAACATTTCAGTATACGAGTGCATACTAGTGCATTCCATAGAGGATAAAGTTGAGAAACAAAACTCAAACTTGAACTACGAAAAGATCAGATAGACGACTCATAATTCAATACAACAACAAGGCTCAAGAAGAGAGTAGACAGATCACAGACACCCAAGTTTCTGGACAGAGGAGCAGATTAGTTGCCAAACGACCATGGTCTTGGTCGATGAGATCATTAACAAAAATACTGACTACACTGGTGTTGACAAACTGTGAGTCGTTCGAAGTCACTGCGGAATCATACGCGTAAGGGTCGATCAGCGGCGGATGTGTGGGCATAACATTCAGGACAAATGCCACAGTAAGTCGGTCCAAGCATATGACCTTGACCACACAACGGTGTGCTGCTACAGTTACGTCTTACAGACGCACAGGGAAGGAAATCCCTACTTACAACTTAATCCGTTATATAGCGACTCAAGTGAGACTGGCTGGACCTGAGATGAGGGCGGGTTGAAGAGGGAAACTATGAATGTCCTGCTAGAAACGGTTGAGTGGATGGCTCGCGAGACCGTTTGTTCTTCCTATTTTGGACAATCAGTTGCGCGGACGGCCATGAGTTTCGGTGATCAAACATTTGGGGACCAAATCGCCTTTAGTCAGACCAGAATTTGCAAAATAAGTATTCAGTTTGTAAGATACGCATTAGAAGGTATGTTTCTTAGTCCACGAAAAAACTTAGTGATAAGTCGTTAAGCATTTCTGATGAATAGTTTGTTCTTTTGAAGAAAAGGAGGTCAAATCGCAGATTCGTCCTAAGGGTGTAGCCGGATGAAAAGAAATTGAACGGCCTGTGGAGTCGCTTAATTAAGCTACTTTTTAAGCTTTACTTTAATAACGCCAAAGCGTTGCTAGCTCTTCTTCCACTAGCACCGACATTGAAGTTGGTCGTGGAAAATGTGAAATGGCATCTGTAGTTCCTTCTCTACGAGGACAGCCTGAGAATAGCAATAATCGAAGTAGCAAGCAATATTCGATGTGTGTCGTATGTGCTTAAACTTACACGTCCTATTGCTAAATTGAAGCTTATTCGTCTGATAGGTTAGACAAGATGTTTAGATAATTATACAGAATGGAATAAACCTTGGGGGTACCCAGTGGCCGTCATATTTCAGCATAATCCACATACCGTTCATTTCATTTTCCAGGACGAAACGGCTTCAGCCAGAAATTGTCCAGTTTCTTGCATTAATGAGCTTCCGAGTGCGTCCAGTGCTGCGGCGATACTGAGAACAGATTCTCTACTTCCATGAGTTATCATGAAGGCTACCAGAGAGAAGCTGAGGAGTTCAAGCTATCAGTGTTACAGTTACAGCGGAAACGAAAGCATGAGAGGAAGATCAGTGATGAAAATAAGTATCAGAAAAGTAACCAACGATAAAACCTCTAGGCACACCGCCGAAGCTGTCAAGGACACTTGAGTACTCACAGTTGGCGCGTGCGTGATACTGTCGATTGATATGATACAACTCCCACCATTTAAACAGTTTACCTTTTCTCTGGTAATGGTAAGGCTTACCAGTATAACCCGAACCTATTCACCTCATCAAATGCTTTAACAAAGTCATGTAGACGAAATCGGTAACAATAAGCTGACCAGCTGATTTCATCTACTGCTCAGTGGCTATCTCTAGATTCACCTTGCAAGAAAGATTCCTTCTGAATCCATGTTACATACCAGTAAAGAAGTAACAAGAAGATAAGTACTCGTGCAATGAGTCATCATTTTCGATGGGCACGATAATACAGCGATTAGAAGACAACCGCCGAGATGATTGTACTTAACACTCTTGAAGATAGGAGTAAGATAAGCAAGCTTCTATCTGTTTGGCATCAGGTCACTTGTAATGGACTGCGAGAATAACAGACCGAGAGGCTTAGCAAACTTTTCACTGGATCCAGGCAACGTTTCAAATGGAATACAGTCAGGACCAGATATACGCCTAAGGTGCAGAAGCATTATGGTATCTTTTTGAAGTATCCACAGTGTTGGAAACAGCCAAACAGAATACTACCAAGTCGGCGCTCACGATCGACAATGAAAGGCAAAGCTTGAGCGTTTTGACCCTCGTGCGCTAATATCGACCCTGGTAAATAGGGCGTACAGGAAAACACGTCAAGCTAGGGGGGGCGGATTGAACTGTGCTGTTGGTCCCGGGACGGATAATACCAAATCGATGGCCTGACTAGAACAAAAATAGGTAAAAATCAAAACCACTTTAAATGTACGGCGGGATGCAATTATCAAGAATATAACATATTATGGTCACTACAACGGCGTCCATCTGTCTATCAGTTGAACATTTCGAATCCGAGGAATTGACTGTATCTGAACGTGTCGTCGAAGTCCGCCAAACAACTGCCACCTTCGGACCGAAGTACTTGAGTCCTGGTGGAACGAAGAGCTTTTATACTCCGGCCTTCGCCCTCCGAGTCAAGAATACATAACAAAAGAGGGTTTCCGGTTCACTGACGATTCAAGTACTCCTGTTGGCTAAGCGTGGTGCAGTGGTTGTTGATTTGCGCATAAACGGTCCGATCATTCTGGAACTGTGACTTTTAGCCACGTATCTAAGTCTGCCGTTTCTCACGAACAGGCTCGGAGGTTCGATTCGAAAGCTGACGTGGTGACTCGTTATGCTTTCGAACGGTCAGTGGTCTAGATACCTAAACGGCCACGAAAGAAACGTCCGAACCGGATAGAATATGTCAAATTCGTCCCATGCCTGAGCATTCAAACATTAACGTAGTTTGTCTATATAAATTTAACGTTAGTTTCTACAGTTATTGGCGGCTGAAAAGATCAGGTCAGCGCTGCGGATGCAATCGAACAAGATCACTGGGTGGTCGTTTGGCCCTGAGGGGCCGAAAACCGCCAGATTATCGGTCATGAAGTTCTCACTGTTAAGAACACAATCGAGACAGAATAGTTCACCAAACTGCTCCAAGTATCACAGCAATTTTTAGATCGTCACAACTAAAAGTTTAAAGAGAAGTATTTACATAGAGGGGTGTCCTTTACGTTTTGTTCTGTCAGCCCGGAGTGACAGCGAGCTGTCCACTTCCAGTTCACGGTTAGTAAGAGTTTCGGTGGTCGCAACTATTCGGGATGTTACATTGGCCCACATGTCATGAAGTTCACGGAGTTTATTGAACAAGCCTAGTAAGATCGGGTAAATACATTTAACAAAGTCAAAGATAAAAAAATGCGTAGTGAGCTGGGGGTAAAGTGGATGAACTGATTTATTTGAAATGTGAATGACAAAACCCACGTCTACCCCGCTGTAACTGGTTGTGAATCGTTTTTGCTGCAAGATCAACCAATGGCACTGTGAAGTGACCAACGCAAACATGGTTATTAGATTTCCGTCTCTTCCATACTTCCTTAAAACGATCGAGCTGAAGTGATACCCCGCCAGGGCTGAGGCGACGCCAGTATTATTGGGGTTACAAGTTATCTTGAACTAAAATGTATAATCATTAACACCGTGGGCTTGTGAATTTCATTCAACGCTAGTCAGTAGAACGTCAGTGATCTACTTACTGTTTACTTTCATCCAAGACAAAATTGCCCGGTAGTAATTGTAAATAAGGTCTAACGCCCCAAGATAATCAAGTTAAATAAGTATGCGAATGGATACAATCTCATACACTTCTGAAGAAGTAGCACACAGAAAAAGTGCGAAATACATACTTTGGGATTATAGTACGAAATTTAACCTGACACAGGGTTGGGTTTATTATAAAAGCGAGCGAAGAAACGCACTGTCATCTGAGACCAACAAAGATGCACTGTATAGCCCTTACTTATGGTTAAACGCAATAATATCTGTACGCGACAGTCGACGAAACCGAAGGTGGGAAGGCTTTGCAAAAGATATATTTAAGGTAAAGCCTGTTTCCTAAAATATTGATAGGTCTTCAGCGGCATCCGCGTTTCCAGTCCAGCCTCAGTACGAATCTCCGTCGTCCTGCGTGCCAAGCTTTATATCTGAAAATTACATGCCACTAACAATGAACCATTAATTACAGCGGTCACTTGTGTGTAAGGTGTCGCTTACCACTACAGCCGATCGTACTAGTTTGTGTGCACGGATAACGCGAAATTCACAGTCCGATAGAGGCAAATCGCAGTTAATTGATGGTACCGGGTAGGAACGCATACTGACTTCTGTGTTGACGGCGTTTTTGACGGTGACACAATCAATACCATAGTGTTAGAGAAAAGTCCGTCCGACAAATTATTTCAGCATCCCGGTTAAACTTTAGTTGTAAATTGATAGCAGAGTTTACCTATCCTTTTAAGTCGTCAGTAGTAATCATCGGACGATACCAGTGACGACCCCAAAATGGATTTTTCTGAATGGTGATTATCAAGCAAACTATCAGCGGGCGTCCTTTCTGATGGCGTCTCTAACGTGAAAATAACATGCCACTATGTCGCACATAAACATAACTGATTCTGCTCGCATTTGAGCTGCTAGCCGGTCCATCACAAAGGTTTTCATAGAAATGTGACCAATCATAGTAGCTGTAGATGTTTGAAATAACTGACATAGAGGCACGCCTTTCATAGGAATACATTATGAGTCGTTCATGACTCATTCCATCTGGGATGAAAACTGGTATAATTTTGAAATTCATCGAGAATTGCGAACTGTTAAAATGGCGATTCGTTCCATGTGTGGCACCAACACTGACCACAGCAGGAAGGCGTTTAAACAACCAAATTTCCCGTTATCGCACAAGGCCTATGTACGTACATATGTCATTATGATCATTTATAACACGCAGTATGGTGTTAGATTCTACATAACTAGGTCCTTGAAGAAGATTTTATACAATATCATCCCACACAAACCTGCTCAATTATTACAAGATGTTTCAGTCAATGAGTGAATTTTAAAATATTCATAGTTGTTAGGACCTTGCCAGAAATGTCGGCAGCGTACTCTTTAAACCCAGCAATTGATACTGAATCGGTCGCTAACGATTCAACTTCAAACCGAGTTACCCGTAATCCGGTGATCAAATAAATACCTTTTTTCAATATCTAATGACAGGGAAAGTAATCTATCTTTGAAACGGTTGATAAGAAGTCGCTTGTGAAAACTGGATTTGATACAATTGTAGTGGACAAGTGGGTATGCGCTGGACCCTCGTCCATTAACAATTTAATACGCCTTCCCTGAAGAACAATCGTAACGTGGTCCCAACAGGCATCGAACTAGAGAACACAGCAGGGTTTGGAAACAAGCCGTATATTTCCAGCAATATTTGGAAATATGATAAATAGTTGGATCTAGCCTAGTCTGGGACTAACGGCAGCAACCGAGAGGAGAAAGGAAAGAAGCGCGAAATGGGCTACAGCCCACTCGACGACGCTCAAACGCGCGCCAAGCGAAAAGTGTGTGAAACCTTCGAGTGCGTCAAACAACGCTCGAAAAGGTTCGGGTTAAACGACCTTGAAGAATGAAGTAATAGATGAGTCGTTAAGAAAAGGGCAATCATTCGCTGTGTGCAATTAGTTGCACGACTGAAGAAAGTGGCACTGAGTTGGTATCAGGCCTTCTATTACAGGCGTACATAGAATCATGCGTACAGAACAGACAAGCAGGAAAACACGGTTTCAGCTGGGATCCTTAGAGAAGCTACACGATCGTTGCTCACTACACAATACTAATTGGATAAATGTACAAGAAAATCAAATCTCGTACAGTGAATGTGAAAAATCCCCAAATGTCAAACAAAGACTGCACCCGTGCAACAAAATCGACAACTCAGCTCCCCTCAGTAACGAGGGACGGTACGATGAAGTTGAGTTTACACAAACAAATAGTCACTGGTTAGGTTGGAGCAGAACGACTGTTTGCGCATCAAGGAATGATGGGAATTATAAGTTATCCAAGAAAAAATATATAGAAAGAAAATGTTTAATTCTGGCAGAGAAATTTACACCGCTTAGACTGCATGAGAGTAAGGGAAACGGTAACAGTAGCTGAAGTAAGAATAAAGATGATTGATGCAGTTTATTCAAGGAAGATAAAACGTAAGACAACTTTCCAACATTAATCAAGCAAAGTTCAGCAATCTCAAAAACAATGCAACAGACATTAACAAAATCAGCAATTGGGACATTAAACTTAAACAATTATTTGGAATGGTTCATTTGAAATTTAGTGAGCCGGCGATTTGAAGGATAAGCATCGAATAAAAAGACATTTCTTTTGTGGCGGTGCTTCAGAGTAAAAAGTTACCACAGAACTATGATTTGCGACATATATCATGAGAACGGATCAATTGGAATTCTGTGAATTGAACTCACTGAACACGTCGGAAACCATTATTTTTACCCTAGAATCGCTTATTCTTAGTGCATCAGCAAGGGATCTATCGCATAACCTCAATAGTAAACACACTTACGTTATATTTCAAACGTCTATGGCTTGAACGAAGCATATACACACGAAGATTCTTCATGTGGTTATCCAGAAAAGCTTTAAATTCGATAGTGTGAAAATCCTCTAGCCTCGATTAACCTTTCGAAACCATGAAAACTATCTATTACCTATTGAAAAAAAATAAGTGGATTTGATAAGACACAAAACCGGCTCACAACGAAATATAACAATAAAACATACGACTTCGTGTCTGATCAAACTTACTTACGATAAATTGTCAGTTCTTAAAATGAAAAAGACAAATATTATGCAAACTACATATGCAACTTCAGAAAAATCCCACACTCATTCGTTTAAAGACAACTGTCACGGTAACTATCACTAGAAAATGACCAGATTTTCAAGGATGGATCACTTTGTCGTACTGTAACCGCCAAAATTCTCAGCTACGGGTAATTTGCAGCATGTGAACATCACCAGTGTTGTCGGTTGTTTGATTCACCAACTGGATATGATATCAACGGTTACTGGTGTTTAGCTCAATTCAGCTAGCACAGACCCATTGTAATAAGCGACATGAGCATGTAAATTATCGGGGATGTATATAAGTTTTTAATGTCGCTCTACGCACACTGGGGTATTAGACTGAGGCCATCGAGTAGAACTGTTCGTGAACACCTGTTTTTTTTTATGCAGTTGTAAAATATGCCTAAATTTCTCCAGCATGTCTTTGCTATACCTTGTTGGACATAGTTCATTGCAGTAGGTCGAAGTTGTAACGGTTTGATAGGATCCATCGCTCACATTCTAACTTGCCCTTGGAAAATCGAGTGAACCAAAGCCTGCCGGTTACGAATAACGCAACGAGTAAACAGGGCGTATATTGTCAACTCGCGAGACCAACGTGAAACCGAAGGAATAAGATGAAACGGTAACAGAGTGGAACGACAAGGGAGCACGCAGCGGGGTCGTACGTTCGACTGCGCGGGGTACTTGTCGGTGCCCATACTCGTTCAAACAAATGCTTAGGCATATACAAAAGTTGGAAACAAGAAGAGTACAACTGGCTATCGTAGCTCTGACATATTCAGCAATAAACGAGTAGGGTCGCTACAGAGCTCCCATCCTACAGGACAACCAGAGTGTTGACTTTGACAATGTTGGAAACCTTCACATGCAGAGCAGAGTGGTTGTAAACGGCGTGTGCCTATTTGTAAGTTTTTTCATCCCTTTTAACAACCTTTTTATTAATCCTACCACATTTCCGGCATATTGTCTGGATAGGTCACATACGATTCAGGGTCTAAACAACCCCACACGGACAAACTCCCTAAAAGAAAAACCCGATCGTAGCCCTCGCGGATCAGCCGTGTACACTGCGAGCAAACGGTAATCCACGTGCTCCAACCTGATTCTTTCTTGTCTAAACAAACTGAAAAATTACCCTCTCCATCAGGTTGAATAAGTTGTTATTACTACTGAAATTTCAGGAGCCATCGTTTCCGTGACTTTGCTCACTCGACAGTGCACTTCACTGTCATCAACTGATCTGAAGTATCACGCTACCACCGCGGTTTTCAGGCTGACCGACAATGACCAGCAATCAATGATGTATACTAAGAAGCCGCTAGGGTGAGTAAACTCAGGGCAAGCTGAGTTCCACGTCTATAAACTTTCACGTCTGATTGGCAACGTATAAATAATGGTGGTTACCTGTCCATTTATTTTATTCAAGAGAATACAGAGCTTGATGGTACTGTTCCATTTTCTGCAGGGTTCAACAGGTGAATCATGAAAATCATTACTAACAATACGGGGGACTCGGACTATTTTTAGAGAGATATTTGTAAACTAAGAAAAGTAGCACTGATTGACGGAGACTTTGTGAATGTTCTCGAAAAAATACATTTCCTCTGAGTGGGGGTACTTTTACGAACTTATAGATATAGCAACCACTCGCTTTTACTGCGCACAGCCAAGAACCCGAATTTAAGAGAGTGAACGCAATTAAGTTGAAGAACGTAGAAGGACATACAACTCTACATGAGGGTTATTTATTTGTGCTACCAGTGTGTGTTGAAAGAGCGTCTTAGCTCTGATGTTAGTAGTCTATCTCCGCACTAGCTTTGGTCTGCACTAGCGCCATCTTTTCATCATTGATCAGTAAGTTTTTCATTCCCTTTTCAACTCTTTGTAATTTTAAGTTGACACACAATCACTTTCTAATTTGTCAGGATTGTTATAGAGTGATAAGTAGAATTGACTTCAGTGAGTTTTATACAGTGTGATCCACTTCAGTGTGCTTAAATCATGCGGTTTCACAACTGACCCACCAACTCATATCGGATCAGTGTATACAAGCAACCACACCCTTGATTAAGCAGCACTACCAGGATGGAAAAAATATTTTTACTCTAAGTTTATCATACAGACATATATCATTCATATCGTTAAAATACTAACCATAAGCAACAAGTACACTGAGTTTGCGTTCCTCCATTCTGGTCATCTGCAACGCAAAGTATGGCAGTTCCGCTACAGTGTAATCGAACCACTAATGTGATCAATACATAGTATTTGAAAAGTTTGGGTTGACTGACCCTCTGAATTCGTAACACAGCACAGTGTGCAAGCAGCTGTACATGCATGCTTACTCTGTTTTCAAGGAACACTTGTGCAACGCAAATAGTCTAGCGCTTCTGAACCGGATTGAAAAATGTCGGCAGCTCAGCATCAATTACAACACGTTGTTCGGGTGTGTAGTGCCTAGTTACCAACAGTATGGATAATTACTACACCTCGTCTACGACCATCGGGACCTATCGGGAGTAGTCAATGAAATAACCAGTGACAACGTCATCCTTTGATTGATTTGGCTTTTTTCCAGCTAAGGAAATCCAGTTTACTATCGTTTGTTTCGGTGAACGTTTAAACAGTGCATGATGTTTACAGAGGTTGGTTGTAATCAAAGTCAACTTCACACTCCTTATGAAAGATTAGGAAATTTCGGAGAACATTTACTGTATGAATCCCTTACATTTTTCACTTATCTCTGATTACTACGTCTAACATATGTTAGTAAGTTCCTCAGGTTAATAGACAATTTATATTTCATCGACTAAGTTACAATTTGTCGAATGCTTTCAAGTGAATAACCACAAACGAAATTATTTCTATCATTCACAAACATGCAGTTCACAAACAGTTTTATCTTCGTCTGAATTTGTGATGGAACAGAGAATGAACTAACCAATTTATTGAACCATATAAAACAAATTATTATGTTTGTTCTTCACAGATGTTTCTCACGAAACAACTAAGTAATTCCGGTGAATTCGGGTGCTCTGACATACAAAAATGGATGCTATCACTGTTAGGCTGGGGTATAAGTGACGAAATGAAAATAACGTAAAATAGTTCAAACAAACCACAAGTATTCTATAGAGAAATAGTGTATAATTGCTGGTGAGAATAGCGATAGATATTACAATTTTATAAGACAAAAGAAGTGGGACAGAGATACGACTACCAACGTTGTTCTGTCAAAACCAATGTTTTTACAACATGTGTTAACAGACAAAAAACAACTTTGGTTGGTAGTACAGAGTGGGACGTAACCAATAAAGCACTTCTATTCTGAGATCAAACATGGAGAAATATCTAATTCTGTTCAGAGTCCGATCTTCGTATTCGCAACCAGTGCCAACTGATCATGGAGTGGAACGTATCGAGTCAACCAATGGCGTGTTTACGGTTTACATCAAAGGCATTACGATTTTTAAAGTACTTTCACTAAGTTGGGTCTTTAGCAGGAAGCATAATTATTGTTAATGTCGTGCAAATTTCAAACTCAACTCAGACTACAAGGTAGCGGTTGTGTCTGTTTACATTCATTAAATAAAGATAGCCTGTTCTATTCGAAGTGTGGTATTTAAGGTTTCGTAGCCCTGTCTGTGAGGTCCCCTGTTCTAGCATCATTTATCTACCAGTACGTTTAGCTGAAACTCACCGTAATTTATACGCAAACATTTGTGATGGGGCATGGTAAGGTTGAACGTACCCGAGAGTTAGCAATACAAAAAGCAACGACGGGACCCGAGTTTAGCGAGGTTTACTTATCAAAAGATAGCTCTGACAGCCCTGAAGTCAAAGCTTGAGTACGTTGGGTGTTATCAGAATCCTGACTTTAGTCCAGATGGCGATCCTCACTTCTGATCGGACAAGCTGTCAGAAGCGGATTGAAATCGAATTCAGTGGAGCTCACGTTGTGCGAATTTGTGTTCCTTTTAATTCCGTATCTATTGCTGATGGTTATGTCTCTTTCATTTCTTGTGGCTCCTAGGTCCTCACTGCCATAATGTGTTTGAGCGTATACATATGTGTATACCATTGGATAAAGTCGGAATTGAGGATAGTTAATATCCACTGATGGGTCCAGACCTGATATGAAAAAGTTGCGTCTAGTACTCGTGACCCAACGTATTTTCATACAGGCTCAAATATCCACCAGTCCAGAATGAACGAAGCAATCTTCTACTGTGATTGTCACTTACTTTTCGATATGCAGCACTCACTCAGCTACCGCTCATTCGGCCAGCCACATTTCACTCGACTCAGCAAAGTTTCATCCAGTTGGGTATGTTCATCGTCGAAGGCAAAATCCGATGATCGGTTGGAATGTAGAAGGTGGACTGAGTAGCCAAGATTTCGTCGGAGAAATCTAGACAGAATGGTATTTGTGAGAATACTCGGGGTAAGGGGATCAGCTATCATATGGGCATTCTTGTAATACAGGATAACTATAATTTAGTTCATACGAGCTGTTATTTGGTTAGTGCAACGAACCGAGGTCGTCATTTTGGATCACACCGCAAATGATCTATTAGAAAAACATCTACGTTCATTGTTGTCCTTTCAGACATTTAAGGGTGGTTATGCTCTGATCGACCGATACATTCAATTTAAATAGTTTTAATCGTCTTGTAAGGAAACCAATGTCCTTTAAATGGCGAATTCGTATGAATTGTCCGCTCACTGTTTGTCCAGATGTGTACGGTATTTTCTTTACGGCGTCTAGCTGACAGATAGAGCATATTCGTGTGAAAGTTGATTTATCGTGGAATGAATAATGTTTTGGAAAGGTCAACCTTCATCCTTCCAAAATGAATACCACATTTAAGCATTAACTGCTCAGAATGACCGGCTCGATGGAATTTCGCTGATTCGACTGAAATGTGACTGGTATTTCTTAAGGGTCACGCAGTCCATACAACTGAGCAACAGTAGGAAAAGCAAATTGCTCTGTTTACCTAGAGTGAGTAGATATTCTACCGGCATACAGATTTACGACAAAATTCCGACTGTTTCAGCAGTCCACAACCTTGACAGTTCTGTGTGCCATTGGGCTACAGTTCGTCAGGTCTGTGTCACAACTGGTCACCCCAGATATTACTGTGGTGATGGCCTTCGTGGATGTGCACTGACAATGGGTTCATTGGTAAACATTTCGTAGGACGGGTAATGTACATCAATCAAACTGATGAACAGTTCATGGTGGACTTTATTCCGAACGAAGGTGGACGGCTGGTGATTGAACAGTGAGAAGTTTGACTGATCTGAACGGTCGTAAAGGATTATGAGTCCGAAGTTGCTTTCGTACTATTGCTTATGACATTTCATTCCGACAAAATAACCGATTTCCATTCAGCCATTCCATAAGTCTACGGACTATAAATTAATGGGAGTTAAACTGTCAGAGTATGAAAATCTAGAACTTTCCCATTTGGGAGTACAAACGTTTAAAAGTGCAGTGGGTTGCAAACAGAAGCTGAAGATAAAGATCTGAGCCAGAATAACAACGTTTGTTGTCCGTGTCCATATCCTGCTCATCACCAGTGTACATGCATTGAGTCCTGCATGGAGTAAACCAAAAGAAGATACAATGGCCTCAAAGAAACAATTTCACAAAGTACGAGCTACTTTATAATGATGAGTGTTTTGAAGGAACCAACCTCCCGTAACAACAAACGGAACATACTCTGGAAATTTGAATCAGTCCGCTAATCATGGCAGAAATAGTGGGACAGTTTTATCTGACGAAACTCGGTGAGATTAGAGAGTGGATAAAAATACATCTTTTGAATAAATGGTGCTGCTTGGGAACCAATTCTTGCAATTGTAAGTGATGGGTTTTGAATTGCCCTGGTTCATCTAAATCGTACCCCATGACAATGAAAAAGTTGTTCCCACTTTCTGATTACCGAAGTGAGGGGGGTTTAGGTAATCATTGGGTGATTGCTGTTCCTGATTTGACACTCTAGTAACTCATCAGTCATTGTCAAGTTTGGCATGTAATAAATAGCAAAGAAAAAATTAAGCGTTTGCGTACCAAGTAATTACTAATTATATTGAGCTGCTTGTAGATAGTTCTGTTGTTTGTTGTGATGTATGATTTTCCGTCCTTGCGTGCTGGTTGCGTAATAGGCGTAACAAGTTCTATTGAGTAGAGGTTCAAGGAATCGGATTACTTCCATCTGAACACCACTCACACATGATCGCGGCTTTTGCATCCAGAAAAGCCTTTTGATTGGCCCACTTCGTATGAAAACACCAGACTCGACTTACGCTCTTATTAGTACTCGTCGGTAGTGTATATCCCCGTCCAGACCCGAATTTTCAACTCCGACTCTCGTGCTCGTGGGATTAACTTGCTTATCACAACGTCAGTAATCTCATTATATGAATGATCAACTAAACAGATCCAAACGTTCAAACACAGCCTTGTACGAATAGTGGTCAGCTTATTCGGTCATTTCGAACGGAGAATAAACAGGAACACGCTGCTCAATCCGATCGATAACTTTGTGACAAGGAGTTCCCTGAATCCACTGATTCAACTAAGCGTGGTTTCAAAGTGGGCCAACCGAAAAGCTTATCTGAATGCAGCGCCTATGATCAAGTGTAGGGAGTTTTCAGTTTGGAACTTTCTGATTTGCTTCCTTTTTGGGATCCACAGAACAATAAGATAAAATAAACGATTCCTGGTTCGATCCCGATATTACTCACCAACCTATATCAGACGTGACGGTATTCACACAATGAAGATGTCTTACTTACTATATTTGTTAACATCGATCAATTCGCATAAGACTATAAACCCAGCTCCTGAAAAGAAGCTTGTCCAGTCAGGAAATTTTTTGTTGTTCGCGGAAGGCCTTTCCCGTTTGAGAAATTGCCACTGAGCTTTTTGCAACCTTGAGACTGTCATACACCCTTAAGAGTTCGTCACCACACTACCAGACTGGTTAAGATGAACACGTTCAAATTTAAAACACTTTTTGGAGGTAAGCCACCTTGTGGCCCGTCTCGAGTGTATGCTCAGCGATTTCATTTGATAGACTTCGTTCCACTGAGGTAACTGGCCTAGTAAGAAAAATTATTTGGGTTTGCAATTACTTTGGATATGCGCACTGATATGGGTATCCACAGAGACGTTAGCCTAACCTATATGAAGACCACCGCAACCACATAAAAGATTAAGCTTTCTGAAAGGTTCAGCTGCGTTTAGGTGTTGCCTCAGTAGTCTAGTAACTTACCTTTAAGGAAAGCAACTTGAAGAATTCACATTTTCTGGTTATGGTTGTTTGATAAATCATTTCTTGCTTTGGCAATTTTTTACGGAATAAATTGTAACTGATTTTTACGCAAATGGATACAGTCCATCTCGGACTACCAACTTTTGCGACGGGTGCGAACACAACGACTCGAAATTGCGTTAGCAAAGGGTCTTGACGCTTGCCCTCAAGCTGACACTCCACGACCCTTTTAGTCCTTGTTTGGACTCATCAAACAGAGATAGTCTGAGTGGAAGATGGAGCCAGCAACCCTCGCGTTATCATGTGAGGCCCCTATCCGCCTGGCCATCAAGTCAAGGAATGTCGGTTGTCACGAAGGAAATTGTATTTGAGTTACAACTTACGCTTCATCCCATTAAGTATCGGATATTCTCCCGGCCCTATACTAGAACGAAAAGAATCACCTTCCTCTTGCAACTTGTCACTACCACATGTGCTTTGTTGCACTCGAAATAGTGGTGCACATCAGGGTCCACTCTATATGTTGCCTAAAAAGTGTATACTGAACGGAACTTGTAGTTCTCCTGAACTAACAGGAGGTCCGAATATTTAATCTTATGTTACTGACCAGATGGCATGAAAATTTAATTTGGAATCAACGCACGAATTGCTTAATCGAAATTGCTGAGGGTGAACAACTTTTTTAAAACGGAGTGAAGTGACTAAAGCTTTTCAACTTAAAACAATTTCTCAACGCTTTACTGTAATTTATTCAAGTATACATTTTTTTTCAGGTTAGGTTTTGCAACTTATAAGTCGTGGATATCAAAGGATGAATGGACCTATGTTCCGATGAGTTCTGGCCAAAACAACTGTGAAACAAACGTCATTTTTGAACTGCCGGCGTACGACTTGTAAAGAAAAACTGAATAAGATTATCTCGTTGCAAATACACGCTTTTATCGATCAGTTTTGTTTCGTTTTCAAGAATTTGTTTAAATGGACGAGGTTCATACTTATATGTCTATTCTCCATTATAGTCGAAATGGTAATCCATGAAATTCATGCTCGTCAGATATTTGATAGTCGTGGAAATCCGACAGTTGAAGTGGATGTCAAAACAGCTAATGGTAAGCACTACTCAAATTTAATAGACACTTTCAAATTCAAGATTTTCGATATTGGGAATAAAGCTGAAAAAAACATTCTGCTGAAATTTACAAAATCCATCATTACCTAAATGATTATCTTCATAGCATAGCAAAGAGGAAACAAAAAAAATCATATTATTAGTTTATGACCTATCGGCTGTGCCTGTTCTTAATGATGCGATCATTAGGACGTATTTGGCTTTTGAAGAGGGACGTTGCTGGGAAATTTGGAGATATTGGGGATCAGTAAGTTTCATTTTAAACTTATTTTATCTACTCATCTATCATGTAGGCACAATAACTGGAGTTACGCAACTATCCTGTGGATATTGTCCTACTCCCATCTTCAGCTAGTTGTTTGTTTTGATTCATTTAAAGTATATCTAAGTTTCATGAATCAAACAACCATCTCTAAGGCTAGAATCTTTTTTTCTCTTCGTGGTTAAAAATTATGACAAAATTTTAATACACCGTTGTTTTGATGGTGAGGAGGATAAGGATGTCTTCTAAATGAACTGTTTCAATAGAAGTTCGAGATGCTATTCTTCTGTTAGAGTCTAAGATTATCTGTACTTTTGACTGTCCCTCCACCAGCTGTCTGTTTCTTTAGCAGTGACGAAAATCGTGTTGGAAAAGACACCACGGAAAGATTGAGATACTGTTGAGTTTTTGGGAAGTGAAAGCCAGCAAATTGTTGGATTTTAAATTCCGAGGTTTACGCGGGTTGTCTTGAAAACATTTCCATAGAATCCATATAGTTCTCTTCCTTTCTGAGAAGGTGAAAGACTTTATATTTTGTGCTGATAGCTGTTTATTTTACTCTCTAGGGTTGTTTCGAGCTGCAGTCCCTAGTGGTGCTTCCACCGGAATTCACGAGGCTCTCGAACTCCGTGACGGCCCCCCTGGTTACATGGGAAAGAGTGTGGAAAAAGCCGTCGCCAATGTGAACGTTCACATTGCACCTAATCTTCTCAAATGTAACATCGACGTTACCGACCAAGCAGTCATCGACCGGTTCATGCTATCTCTAGATGGAACGCCCAATAAGGGTAAGCAATTTTTTGGCACATTTCGGACAGTTGCACATTTTTATTCAGCAGATACTATTAATCACATTCTACAGTTATCGAAATGTTCTCAGTGAGAGTAACTTGCATGCATGCAATGTTCGGCCGTTACTTTGGGAGAAAGGAAAACATTTTTAAAATACTACCCCACAGATCGACTTCCCTCTGAAAAGTTGGACCAGAATAATAAGCTAAATAGCCCATCAACCATACTGTGATCAATCATACTGCTATGGTACCACTTGCATCATAATTGTGACATAATTGTGTCAAAGCGTTGTCTCGATTTTTGAATATGACGTGGTGGACCTCGTTCGAACTTGTTACTTGTTTTGTTCGTTTAGCCTTACAGTGTTCCACATAAATTGTGTGTATTTGGCCCGATGATGAATGGTCGAAGACAAGCTTGTTCATCACAGCGTCTCTAAGCAGCCTTGTTTTTCATTTTTTTATCACTAAGTTCAGTGGTGTATGATCGATTTTCAGTGAAACTATAAATTTACTACATGTCAAACTAATAGAACAGTAAGATTGTTGAAGTTGAACTTGATTCACCAAATCAGTGATGAAGGTAATATGTCACCAAATGACACTGTGTGTAAGTCATTGTCCGAACGCTTGGCGACGACCCGTAACTTCTGTTTGTATGCAGCGGAGATCAGAAACGATGTGTTGCACGGGATGTCAAATTATCGAGCGTTAGAGCGATAGGCTACTCGGAAACAATGGACCGGTTAGTCATTAGCTATATGCTGGTGGATATTAAAAGATTTTGGTTTCATATAAATTTAATATCAATCACACTTAACCGCAGCTATCGCATTTCCATGAACGTTTCGGTAAGTCTCTTTCAACAAGAAGCGCCTAATTCGAGTTGTTCTCGTCACTAGTACATATCCTAGCCACAGACAGGACTAGAATACCGGAGACGCATTCACGAGGCAATCGTGTTCACCTGACTTCACATTAGGTATATATGAACCATTGTATGTGAACGCTCAACCACATTCGCTTGTGTGTAATTCTCAGATCACTCAGTGGCTTCCAGAGGAGATGCGACAACTCCTCTGTTAATTCCAGTCAGGAACGTATAGCTGGGTTTCTGGTTCCGGCCGTGGAAAGTATATACATTCGTCAAATGTTCAATCGACAACTGGTTGGGGGCCAAATTTCATTACAACCAGCTGTTTAACTGGAACTAAGGAAAGTCGTTTTATTTCTCCGTCAGAATTACACGGTTTACTTTCGGGCAACGGTAAAAAGCATGACTCCAGTTCAGTTTCAGTTCAGTTCGGATCACAAGGCTTGAGGCTAGTTGCCGGTTGATGTCCAGGTTTTGCGCCAGTGAGCTTAGATGATACCACCGTGCTGCGACAAATGGAGAAGAACAACTTCCCCTCAATAGTTTTTTGGAATCCTCAGTGGTGTGTATAACATAGTGTGTTATTGAATGGGTAGCGAAAATATCATTGACCAAGCCCTCACCAGGATTATGCAAGCGATCTCTTAGATTCCTGAAGTTGAATGATGGAAGGCGTCAGTATTGGAATCACCGCCAGCAATTATGGTATACTCAGATTAGTAGACAGGATCAAAGGCAATGCTGGTGCTACCATATATTCTTCAGACTCCTGGATGACAGGAAAAAAATTGTTTTCTGGTTGTGGTAAAAGAAGAACAGCTGAGAGACAAATTACTTATAGAGAAATCCTATGCAAATTGTTTATGATTGGTAATAAAGAAAAGGCGAGAAGCGTGACGAAGACGCGGAAAGAGGGAGGAGAGAGGGTTGCCATCAGGTGATTTAAATCCTGGTCACCTTGTCACCACTCTCTATCTGGAAATAATTTCAACCAACAAGCATCAAGCTTGCTCTTAAAGTCAGCAACCGTGGTGGCCAACGCCATCTGGGACGGTAATTTGTTCCAACTGTTCACAACTCAATGTGGAAAAAACGGGTCCGGATTTCAGTCCTAGACCTTTCTTTCACAATCTTTAACTCGTGCTCTCTAAGCGAAGAATTTTCGTTGCAGGTAAACAGCTGCTTCCCTGCCTCAGATAGTTCTGTCAGTATCTTAAAGACTTTTATAAAATCTCCTCTCTTCCGTTTTCCCTCTAGGGAGAACAGATTAAGGTGCCTAAGTCTGCTGGAATAGTCCCTTTCCCGAAATTCTGTGAAGAATTTCGTAAACCTGCGCTGCACCGTCTCTAGGACCTTAGCATCCTTGACCAAATAAAAACACTAGGTCTACACACAACACTCTAGATGTGTTCTCACGTAAGCCTTATACAGAGGAACGAGGACGCTAGGTTTCCTTGAGGTTACTGTCTTCTTCAGTTGGTAGAGTGCCCGATTTGCTTTACGGGCTGCAAACATACACTGAATTGACACCTTGAAGTCTCCAGTGACCCATATTCCTGGATCCCTCATCTCAGTAGCTTTTAATGAGCATACGTTGCCCGGACCCTCCTGTCCATCTGAGAGGTCCTCGGTCTCGACACCCGTAAGCTGTTTTCATTTCGCAAAATTTAACGGGAGTTCCCAGTCAACTGTGCACTGGTGAATTTCATCGAGGTCTCGTTGCATCAAAGAGTCGCTCGAGCGTCCTACGAGTTTCAAATCATCTGTGAACATATAGCAGGTACTGCTGATCTTCTTCGTCACATCATTTATGTATATCAAAAACAGCAGGGGACTTAAAACTGACCCTTATGGAACATCATTGGTGGCATTTGCAGTGTGACTTGGAGCCTTCCACCTGCACATAGAAACTCCTATTATGTAGGAACGATTCCACCCATGCTAAAACAGCGAGAGGTATTAAATGCTTTCAGATTTAACATTAAAAGTCTGTAATTTACGGAGTCGAAGGCCTTTTTGAAATCTAAATAGCAGACCTTAATATAATCTCCCTTTTCAAGCCGTAGGATAATCTCATCAAAGAAAGCCAGTAAGTTAAAAAGGCAAAATCTCTTACTTACAAAGCCATGTTTCTGGACCGCCATTAGTCTATACTTGGTGACATGTTGCGCTCTCTTGTCCCTTAAGATCCGTTCAAGCATTTTCAAGACTCCAGAGCAAATAATTTGCATTTACATTTATGTCAAATGATATCTGCAAAACTGCTCACATTTCGTATCCCGAGGAAAACACAACAGACATTTTATCAAACGCCATAAATATCGAATTCAGTCAAGTCAGCAGCAAGAGACATTTATCGGTTCCAACGCAAGTTAGTGTTTGAGACTAAAAATACTGTCCAGACACTTACGAATTTGTGGGGGAGATCAGGAAGTCAGATTATAAGGTGTTGGGTGTTGTATTCATACAAGTGTGCTGTCGACAGTATGCCTTACAGGCTGCAACAGCCGTAGATAGAACACGTTAGTCAGTAATACAAACTATATTGCCCTATTTACTACCGGTAGTGTCATTAAGTGCGCGGACGAATTAGTCGCTGGTCGTTGAAGGCGCGACCAATCAGAACACAGCTTGAGTCCTAACACGAGCTTGGGACCTACAGGCGGCCCTGACGCGTGTACAGTATTGGGTAAGAAACGTAAGACAGAAAATGCGTAAGGAATGTTTTGATAAAGTAATACAAACAATTAATTTTCCAGTAAGTTTACCGTGACTTCTTATTCGTTTACACTGTCTGTAAATAGGTTAACCGCTGTGCGTTTTTTATTAGCAAAATAAGTTTTGAAACTATGTAAACGATTTTTACTGTATACTGCAAATATGGCGCCTAGGTATAATATTAGCAAAACGATTAGGGTCTTACTTCGGGTGTAGGCTCAAGACACAAAATTCATGAATATCGTTTAAACAAGGTATACGTATGTATCGCCATAGGTTTGGTGAGGTGACAGATAAGACACATGATACACAACCAGGGAAAGTACTGAACGATCGCACTACCGCTGTTAAACGAAAAAGAGACATAACAGAAAACAGAAAGGTTACAACTTTTCCATCACCATAACACTCACTGTCATTTAAACCCCAACCGGTAAGCGACAAGTCAAAACCGGACTTTTTCATCTAGCGGTGAATCCTTTCGACTTTCAGTAACACGCAGTTAGAAGTTAGTCTCACTGCTTTTTCCCATCGGAGCTGGGCGACCCGTACGTGCGTGCCTTGAGAAGTCAGAAAGTGATGCTCTCGGGTCATAGAGCCTACGGCATTATAAGTGCTGAGAAACTAAAGCATGCTGTACCAAACTGGTACTATTTCTAAATATAGGCTACTGTGGTCATTTACATACTTGCCGATCAATTGACTGATTTTCTATTCTTACAGAAAAACTTGGAGCCAACGCCATCCTGGGTGTATCCTTAGCAATGTGTAAGGCAGGCGCTGCTGAGATGGTAAGTTTTTTTTTATACCGGAAAAGGTTACCCTTAATTCAGATTTTTCCCATGAAATTATTCCCTACAACTCTTGAGTACACGTGAAAAGGATTTCAAAGATACAGCACTTCAAGCCACTTTCAAGGTTATCACGGATACTAAGGGTGAACAAAAACCATGCAGGTGACGTTTCCTTACGATAGCACTGACTAATTGCAATGTGCATTAACAAAGTGCAAAGCTTATAGGGTGTACCTTGTCATAAAAATCAGGTTCATGAAGATTGTCTCGTAACTCACAAGCGTATGCGATTAAGGTGGTCACACGACCCGGCCAGATTCTGCTTGTTTGAGTCGCCCAGACATGACTTCTTCCCGGTCAAATTGTCCTGCAACTAGTTCCATATAGGTCGTTCAAAAGTGTCTGTAAGAAGGATTGTTTGTCTATAGCGAGATACGTTGCTGAGTAAAATCGTCTGAAGCTTATTGCCGTCAAGTTCAAGAACCTTGCTTTGTATTTTGACAATTCAGAGGCTTCGGGCCAAACTAAATAACTTAGTTGATTAGCCACATGAATATAAAACGCTTGTTTGCACGCAAGCGGACTCACAAGTGAAGCCGGATGTCAAAATCAGAGTGGAAACCGCAACGATTAAACTATTTTATCTGCGACATCGTTGCATTATTATCTTCGTGGTGTGTGTTCGTGGTTCTGACCCAGTATTGCTGACATCTGCTCCTCTGCCGGCCTACGAAGGGTGGTGAACGAACGATATTGTAACAAACAAGTATATCATGAATGTGGAAAACTTGTGTATATCCGAAGGAACTCGCGTGAACCGGAAGAATGACGACCGTTTAAGTACAGGCACAAAGGCTTCGTAGACAAACTCACATAACGTCTATTTTATTTTTTACATCGATACCACTCTTCTAGCAGTAATAAACAGTAAGTCATCGGCAACGTGTTACAATGCGCTATTGTTTAGGACGTGAATAAGTTGCAAACGGTTCCACCACCTTCGTGTTGTCTCAACAGTACTAAACAACTAGTCCTACTAGAATGCAGAGATGGGTTTGCTTTAGGCTCGTTTTATTGGAATACGCACGCATGTAGGTAAACACATCGATTGAAAGGGTCAGTACTCCTAGTTTGCTCACGTTAATGACTGAATGGCCATGCATTAGGGAGATCGTCAATATTTCCTTGTTTCTGTGTAACTGAAGTTGCGCAATAAGATTAGACATATCAATAGGTGTTGTTGGTGCATAACCACTTCAATATAAATAAAGTTAGATGAGACAGTTCGTTCCATTCTGATGTTTGGACAGAACATTTAGAATACGAGATCTGGTAGATGCAAGCGTTTCGTACTGAATCGTCAATACCAAATCTACAATAAAATGGATTGATTTTTTACTAGTAAACCACTTGTCACGTCATTCCAATTCAAAATTCCTGAGGTTTGCTGAAGCTGCCGCAATCAATCGCCTCAAGCCAGTTATCCGTGTTCAGAAACGGCTGTTCGTGAACCTGAACATTCCCTGGAATTAGTGACTTATCTTAACCCGCTTATTGATTATCAACCCCCTGAATTGTTTGCTATGAAGAAACAATCCATTTCGTTGTAAATTTGGTACTGACGAGTCAATACGAAATGCCTGCATCTACCAATTCTCGTATTCTGACTGTTTTGTTCAAAGTCAGATGAGGTACACACGAATTATGCGAGATACCGCATACCTGGTAGCCTAGACACTCAAATATGAATCATTGTAATTTGGACACACGGTCTTATTGTTCAAATCTTCCGCAGTCAGCCTCACTGTTCTGGTCTACGTATGTCCACTGGAACCATAAACCAGAGTCCTACTCAACTCATTAGGGAACATTAACTGTCACATCATCACCAGTAACTTGATTGTATGCTTAGTACCATTGAGGTTAGTTACGTGAATTCTGGACTAAATCCCCTCCCATTCCTCTCTAGAAAAAGAATATTTCCTTTTCGGTTGTACGACAGTTTTGCAACAACACATACTTATACATATACATACTCAAATGAGAACCATCTAAGTTTCATATTATTCATTAGCCACTTTACATCTATGGGTTCTGTGATGGACTACACAGTGTAGACGTTTGTTAAGTGCGGAAAAATGTATACCTGATTGACCAGAGACAGTTCTCATTATTTTTAATAAATATATTGTTAGTTCGTTCTGTAGCTGTCTTAGACGCACCTCGATTTATATACAGCGTTTATGTCGTGATAAGTTTGCGTTTAATGCACATATTATAAAGGTAACGGGAGACAACAGGAAATGTTTTAGAAGAAATCTTATGAGAAAGCAAAAGACAACCGAACGGGAACAAGTGAATTATTTATCTATAACAACAGTTTACGAGCCACAAACAGATAAGTAGGCGTTGTAGTATACAAGTTAAGAACAACAAAGTGTGCTGAACTACTGGGAATCAAAATTTTCATAAAAACTATAGACACAAATGGTTGGAAAGTAACGCTAACAAAAATCACTTCAGTTTTCTCTGAAGTAAGGTAATGTACGTAACGTACATCAACCTTGTACCAATGAGTTATCATGGTCCACTGGGAACTCGTTTGTCTCATCTCGGGTTCATCAGTTTAATTTAAATGTGTACACTACTTATAGTTTAAACAAACTTGTCAGTTGTAGAGATTGTTCTAACTTTGAGTTCACAAACTGCCAACCATTCAATTGGTACAGAAAATGCCCTTATATCAGTATATTGCAAATATGGCGGGAAATCGAGATGTTGTTCTACCGGTCCCTGCTTTCAATGTCATTAATGGAGGTAGTCATGCCGGGAACAAACTGGCGATGCAAGAATTTATGATTATGCCAACTGGTGCAACCTCGTTCAAGGAAGCAATGAAGATGGGCAGTGAAGTTTATCATACTCTACGATCCGTGATCAAATCGAAATACGGCTTGGACGCATGTAATGTGGGAGACGAAGGTGGTTTCGCTCCAGGCATTCAAGATAATATGGAAGGTTTGTTATGAATCTACAAGAGTTATACCACTTGCTTCGCATTTGTTTATGACAAACTAATTGAGCAATGACATCATTCGTTCACCTCAGTAGATGTGAACTTTGTGTTTGCATAAACTCAGACCTCTAGCACATTGGCAATTATCACCAGTGCGGCTTCGGTACGATTTTAGTTACAAACGGAACAGGATTTACAAGAGTTAATACCAAATAGAAGAGAACAGAAAAACCACGAATACGGGTGCAGAAAACTGATGATTTGGAGTTGAACTTATGTGAATGTGTCGATATGAATTTAGGCGAATTAGTAAAAGGGAAGCGATTAAAATCGGACAAAACTTCAGAAGTAGTGAATTTGCAAGTTTTCAAATGCTACAAAATTTAACGTACATAATGTTACGAATGAGAAATTGTTGTGGATCTTCAGACATTTCGTAATAATTAGGAAAACATTGCTCGAAAACGACAGAATTAGTGTGAGAGTATATCTATAGTCTCACAATGACAGATTTTATCGTACAGCCTAAAAATGACCCAGCTGAGTAAGTACAATCCAATAAACGTATTATTCAGCTAAAATGCCACTGCTTCTTGTCTCAATAGTAGGACTTTGTTTTTTTCACTCGGAGCACATTGAGAACATTACGCTGTATCGTTTCGAGCAGTACAACATACTTCGATGAAACCTTGTTCAACTCGATACACTTAACTGTCAATAAGTGAGATTGCAGCTCATTCTGCACACTTACAAACTAAACTCTAAACAATATTTGTTCTATAGATTTATTTGTGATGTTATATTCATACTAATTGCCTGCACCCATGTCTAATAAACACTCCTTTCATTTCTTTTAATCTGGTTAGAAGGTCTCAATGATTCAATTAAAGCAAACTTTTGCTCGCTGCATTGTTGAATTCATCATCCAGGAAGTATAAGATAATGAGGCCATGTTGATGGACAAATTCTAAATGCATCATACACCAAAAACCGTTAAAGTTGACGTATTGAATGAGCATATGTTAAAGGACAACTAAAATAAGTCAACTTTCTTAAAAGTAGCTGGTAAAATGCGATCTATCATAGTCGTGTCGTCATACTGTGGATTTGGTAGACCCAGAGTGCGTGAGTTGGACATCCAGATATATCAGTTCGCATTTCACTTAACCGATTCCGTAAAATGAGTAACAGAATGCAAGTGTTGTAAAATCACATTTTATTGCAACGTTTTGTTTACTATGGCAAAAAAAATGTTCAGACGTTCAGGAGCTGTTCTTTCTCAGAACAGTTAAACAGACGTCAGGCCACTTGGAAAAGTCATTATCATACAGTCTTCTGTAGTGTGCTGTTTGGAACGGTGAAAGATATTTCACCTGCACACTAATATTCTACATGAAGTTCAGGAATCCAGTCGGTGGATCTGACGAAAATTCTGTATCAAAATGTTTCCGCCCAACAAATGTATTATCAGCCATGTATATTGTATTCTCAAATCACGTTCATTTAATCTGCCAAATTTTTGTCCTACACCTCATCAGTTGTATGATTGCTTGGTGGCGCAATACAATGTACTTTGGCCTACAGTTCAAATTCATTGTTCCACTATATTGCCATCTGGACGATCTGAGAGACTGAACAGGTGCCTTGTGATTGGTGCCTATCAATAGTCATTCCCATTTTAAAAAATGGGGCCCGAAGTCTATGTGACAACCACAAAGGCATCAGTTTGGTGTCAATTGTGTCCAAGTTACTCACTGGCCTTATTTTACGTCGGCTCACTAAACCCAGATACCCGAAGAACAGGCAGGATTTCAATCCGGTCAAAGGTGCGTTGATCACATTTTTACCTTGCGACGGATCTTGGAACATCGGCACTGTTACAGACAACCGACGGTCGTAGCCTTTTTGAGCCCGAAGGCTGCTTTCGATTCAGTTGCTCGTAACGTTCTCTGGAGCTGTCTCCTTCGTAAGGGAGTACCAGAGAAATACGTGAATCTATTGAGATCATTGTATGCTCACTCTGCAAGCAGGGTGAGAGTTTATGGACAACTGTCTCGAGCGTTCGTCACTTCTAGTGGTGTTCGTCAGGGGTGTCCGATTTCCCCCTTCTTGTTCAATTTTGTCATGGACGACATTCTGGAGGGTGCACTTCGAGATTACAGTGGGCTTGGAGTTGAATTTCTTCCTGGCGCTAGACTGACCGATCTGGAGTATGCGGACGACATTGTTTTACCTAGCCCCTCTGCTGAAAACATGCAGACCATGCTGGACAGGTTGAGCGACCGGGCTGGTTTGTATGGAATATGCTTCGCACCTTCACAGTGCAAAGTGTTGCTTCAAGACTGGGGCACTTCAGCTCCTACTTTCTCTATTGCAGGTTATCCGCCTGAGGCTGTGAATAGTTTCACATACTTGGGTAGCACCATCTCGTCAGCCTGTAATATTGCTGATGAGATATCAGCGAGGATAGCAAAAGTACGAGTTGCCTTTGCCGAACTGCGTCATCTGTGGCGTCGAAAAGACGTCCGGTTGTCACTGAAAGGAAGGGTATATAATGCCTGTGTGCGCTCCATTTTGCTTTATGGTTCAGAAACTTGGCCCGTTCACAAAGAAGATATCAACAGACTTGCTGTGTTTAACCATCGTTGTCTCCGCCAATTGGCCCATATTAAGTGGACTGATCGTGTGAGCAATATGGCTGTTCCTCGCCGCGTATTCCGGAATGTTCGGGATGCGCGATCAGTTGGTCAACTAATCACGGTACACAGCTTGAGATGGTTGGGTCACGTACTCCGTATGTCATCTGATCGTTTACCGTACCGGGCATTATATACTGAGACCACCAACAATTGGATTAAACCGCGTGGTGGTCAAGCAACAACATGGTCACGAAATATGAAGACCTTGACTGCTCCATTGAGCAGAGTGTGTAGGTGTCGCCTCCCTGGATGGGGTCCTCGTGATCACTCAAACCGTTGGTTAGAGACGCTATCCGAGGTGGCGACGTGTTATAGTCAATGGCGTACCTGTATCCATACCATTTCTAGTTCTTTCGCTTGGTCTTTTAATAATTTTCAACCTTCTTATTAACGTTTTCTTCTAGGATATTCCACGTCACTGATGAGGTGGGCGGCGACCCGAACCACAGTACCTTTTGGTCAGGCTCATGGCTGTTATGATGATGATGATTATATATTGCTATCAAAACAGATGATGGAATCCACTCGAAGAGAATCAACGTTTCACTGTTCATGTCAGGGCAATCAGAAATGAGTTGACTGGAATGGAAAAAGAGAAGATTCTAAGATCTTAACAGGTGTATCCAGGCCTCTCCGTAGAAATTAGCCATATCCTGGTGAACTGATGGACCGTGGACTTTTTCTTTTGAGAACTTGAAGTTCGTTTCTAATATGCAGAAGTGAATGGTAATAAAGTATTCCGGCGTCTGGGTATACGAGTCCTCCGATATTACCAGTTTAGTCAAACAAAAGGCTGAAGGTGTCCCGTACATGACGCAACAGTTGTCTATGATTAATATACTGGCTGAAGCATTCTTCCGTCTAATGTCATACACATAGTGTTTCCATATATCAGACCTATCCAGATGAAACACTTCTCATCACTGAATCAATAAAACGTCGTTGAGCCCAAGAAACGTGAGTTTCACATCATGAAAAGTGAAACCGCAATAGCAGTTTGTTCAGCGGACTGGTTTGCTTCATTTTGTGAAAATTTAGTCTCTGTTGCACGATATCTTTGAGGACACTAAGTTTAATTATGGGTTTCCACCATGATACACTTCTCAATTCAATATAAGCCAACGACATTATCCGTCACTTATAGCGCTTTGACAACATCGCTAGTGTTCTTTTTCTATACCATCTCCAATAAGTCTTTCGATTTTTTCTTACAATGGAAGACGGTATATTTAAATGTTTGAAATTTTCTGATAATTACTCGTATGTCCAGCTGTACCTCTTGGAACCCTAAATTCTTCCCATCCACAAATCGGCCAGTACACCTCTCTGTAGCATTTCATGAACAGAACAGATGTATAGTTAGTTGTTAGCCACTTGGGGATTAGTCATATGATAATGAGGTCAAATTCACTGAAAAATAGTACGAAATTTAAATGGCGAGCAGAAATTGCACGGCGCGTTGGTCTGTAGACTCCACAGCAACTTAGGGTGGCATCATAGTTTCAACACCATTGTTTTTCCTGGTTTCATACTTACTTCGTTTCGCATGATGGTTGTTCAAACCTCCCTAATAAAGCTCTTCATTGAATTCCAAAAATGACAATTGCTATTGAATTAGTAATAAAAATAAATTGTTAAAAATTTGCCCAAAGTATAATTTTATTAGGGTGACTGAGCAACAGAAGTCAAGTTCATCCTCGGTCTATCAAGCATAAAGGAAGGATTTTTTGGAATACAATAAAGAGTGAGTAACTGAATGTCATAATAAAAAGCTGGATGTAACCCCTTTTTGTGGAACCATTTCTAATCGTCAGGACATTTGAAGAATTGACTAGATTCTCTGAGTTTTTGTGTTCAAGCCCATTTCTGAACTCATCAGCTGATGACATTGCCACGATAGATTCTGGAGCTACTTTGCACATTGGATACATTTGACTTTTGGATATGCGGTTGGCAAGCCAAGTGTTTGTACACTTACTGAAACCTCACTAATTTGGTTCTGAGGTTGTAGGTATAACAAAAGGTGGTTATTGATGAGTACACGGTTAAAATGATGAAACATGCCCAAAATGTTTCGTAGTCATCATTATCATCAATATAGTGGTTTGAACTAACGCTTAACTACCATATAAGTAGGCTGTAGCCAAGAGATAGAGAAGGGACTGGACCTAATTAATAAAAACAACCACGTTCACACTAAGACATTTAAAATCTGTATGCCCACACCTCGCAAGCAATCTACCTAGCGCGCTTTCCGAAAATGACCAAACATTTCCATTCAGATTCATTAACGACCCCGATAATTTCCTGTCTCTAGTCAAGTATGTTATGAATGTAACCAATATCTGACTAAATCAGCTCATTTTTCATTTGTAATGGTTTGTCAGAGCATTTGGTGGAACGGTTGATAGTCAGGCCTGTAGTGCTACCTCGGGAATATTTGTTTACTAGTGGCCGACATGGAAGAACAACAGAAGTCAATCATAAACGTGTATAAGTGAATAGCAAGCGGAAATATATGTAAAAAAAGTGTTATTACAATCAAAGTATCTTCTCGGAACAAGTAATTTCTTATAGGCTACCAGCAGTAGGGTAGCTTTGTGTTACAGAAAATTGTGTAACTTTTGTAACAAAGTAACTGCATTTTAGGCGTCGTGTTTAACATGTTATTGATAAATGGATTGAGAATAACACAACGTTATGAGCAAGTTGTAATACTCTACGTTTCAACCAACTCGAGTGGCCTTCCTCAGGTGTGTTGTAATCGAAATCACATTAACAAAGGGACAAAGATTTCGATCACAACACTCCTGAGGAAGGCCACCCGAGGTGGTTGGAACGTAGAGTATTAAAACTTGCTCGTAAAGTAACTGCATCGTTACAGATAATATAATTTTAATATTTTAAACAAAACTATTTAGGACACGTGCTAAAACATGTTGGGGAGAAATCTCATGAGTGAGAGGGAGATAAAACTTGCAAAAAAAGGGGGGTAGTTAATGATCAAACATATAGAAGAGGAAAAGGCTGAGTTAAGGTCACACAGAGTCAAACCACTGGCGCTTTTCTTATAAGACTTTTACGTCATACTCAAAGGCGATAATGACCCAAACCGTGTCGTCCTTTGAATTTTAACCAGTAAGTCGGGAACGCCTTATTGGAGAAAGCTTTGAAGGCAACACTTTCATATCTTGAAACCAGAAAATGCAGTGGTCCTAAGAATATCTTTCCTAGCCTAAGCCAAGACACAAACAAAACACGTTAGAACAGGGAATCTTTTTGTAAGACGTGTTCAAGCCGCTTGCCCTCACTGTTTTACGCAGTCTGCTCGTTTTAAACAGAATCTGAGTGTACTCTTTTTATTTCTGGGTCGGTGTTCACACCATAGGTGGCCAGTGCTTCGGATACACCACTAATCAGTACAGGTATTCTGTTAATTTCTTTCACGCTGACTGAAAATATTTCGCTGCCATATAGGAGTATACATACTGTATACGGTGGACAATTCAAAAACAGACCGTACTGGAGCCCCGAGACAGTGAACTTAGCAAACCCCATCGGGGCCTTAGTCACACAGATTGCAATGTTATCAAATATCGTAAAAGAGAGCCGACACAATTTCCATGGTGGGAAAACCGCTCAGTTATTTTCTGCTGTCTATCAATGAGGGTGAGTGCAACGTAGGATCATGTTGGTTTTAAAAACACATCTTTTATTTTGCAAGTGTGAGGATTTTTTCAGCCTAACAAACTGAAAACTGTATCAGTAGAGGGTATGCCGAGTTGACAATGAGGAATCGAAGTTTACAATTTAAGATTCATTAATTCCTGTGCGTTGTATTTAAAGTGATAAGTGCTCATTTTATGATGAAAACCAGTTTCAAAATTGAGTAGATAAGGAGAGCCTTGACACCTTTGTTGAATCTCAATTAGAAGTGAAAAGGTGTTTTGGCGAACAGTCTGTTTTCGGTTATTCATCATCGGGCCAATTACATAACATTTTATATCATCATAGTTGTCAAGCCAGCAAAGCCAAAGGCAATTAGTCATGCAATTACATCACGCAGTTGTAAATTGGAGGGCAATTAGGTGACAAAATTGACCTCCGGTGATGTCGAGTCGGTAACGGGCGGCCATGGTAACCGTAGGGCTCGTACAGATGGTTCAATTCAGAGGAGTATTCACAGGAAGGGGACTTGGAACGGCCAGTATACTCACTTTCTCAGCTACGTACCCCTGAAACAGAAGAGAAACCTCGTTCGCAGTTTAACCTACAGAGCTATGAGGATATGTACTGATGACACGATTGATGCAGAAATAGTGTTTCTACGGCGGATTTTCGCAAAGAACGCCTATCCTGTAAACTTCGTAGGTAGACATATGAAACTGACAGAACCAAAGGTTAAGCTCCCATCTGTGGAAAAGAAGTTGGTTTATATGACGCTAGACTACAAAGGCGAGGCGTTGGCTGAACTGGTGACTCGCAGAATAAGTAACGCAATTGAAAAGACCTACAGCGCGGCACAACTGCGAATCTCGTTCAGACCCGACCCGGTAGTTCACGTACAACTCAAAGATGTGTTGCCTAAATGTGCAACCTCATTTTGTGTTTACTCTTTCACATGCTCCTGTGGAGCAGGTTACGTCGGTCGCACAACCAGGCGCCTTTCTCAGAGGATACGTGAGCACCACCCCACATGGCTGACTAAGGGCGAGATGAAGTCGATTTCGAGTGCAATTCTGGCGCACCTTGTTAACTCACGCCACCAAGTCTCACCAGAAGTAGCTTTCCAGCCCATTTACCGCTTGCCCAGTCGTCAATCTAGAGGAGTCAAATTTCGTATTCTGGCCACCGCGGAAGCGATCGGATTTCGGTTGCGCAATCCACAGTTGTGCGCTCAGAAGAAATTTGTGCAAGCCCTACGATTACCATGGCCGCCCGTTACCGACTCGACATCACCGGAGGTCAATTTTGTCACCTAATTGCCCTCCAATTTACAACTGCGTGATGTAATTGCATGACTAATTGCCTTTGGCTTTGCTGGCTTGACAACTATGATGATATAAAATGTTATGTAATTGGCCCGATGATGAATAACCGAAAACAGACTGTTCGCCAAAACACCTTTTCACTTCTAATGAACTCATGGGGCTATTCGAATCGTTGAATCTCAATTGTGTTGCTAAAGTTTAAGGAGACAACTTTTTGTAGAATCTCATCTGGCACGATATAAAATTACGGATTGTCTCGAGAATATTAATATACTGAAAAGGTGCACTGTTTCATTCTAAGCAGCCTCAGTGCTTAGCTCTTTCAACTGATTCGCCGGCTTCACTGATGTCCAATTGTTGACATTCTGTACAGGTGGCGGTAGTCAAACCTCTGTTGGTGTATGAGACCGTCACTTCAATGCTTCGATAAAAGACCGAGTTTATAACGCGCGTTGGTGCTCAGTTTTGTTCTGTGGATCAGAAGCCGGGTCTGTTCGTGCTGAAGAGGCAACTAGACTTTCCTTATTCGATCACTGTTGTCTGTGCTAGTTGGCCTGTATCAAATGGGCTAACCGTGTAACAAAGTGACAGTTTGCCGACGTGTGTTTGGGAAATGAAAAGTCTGTGACCGCTAACAGAGACGGTGAAAATGCACAGTTTCCGCTGTTTAGGTCAGGTAATCCGCATATCAACGTAGCGTCTGCCGCATTTTCTATTGTCCAGTGTGATTGTTAATGGTTGGAGGAAACCACAAGACAACCCGAGGATGACGTGGTTGGAAACCATAAAAGCCTTGACCGTCCTGATGTACGGGGTTAACAGGTCTCTGCCCGGTTATGGAGTTGGAGGTTATCCACACTACCGGTCAAAATGTACACTGACATTGCACTGTGTCATAGATAATGGCGTGCTTGTACCTTCAAAACTTGTCGACCTTTTTTCGTGAAACTCAGCTGTTTTCGTGTGTCCAGTTTCTTTCTCGCTATTTTCCTCGCTACACATTTGTGCTTATTTATTAATCTACAACTTTGTGGACCAAACGACAGTCCCGACCACTGTACGTACAAGTGCGGTTCAAAGCTGAAACTGACGATGAAGCTATGATCAGTGCAATCACCGCCCGGGTGAAACCTAGACTGTTTGTCAAAAATAAGCTGCTTAGATGTTAAGTTTGATCTAATAATAATAACACTGGTAAGCAGTTTTGGAGGTAATAGCAATGCGTATATGGTTATCATACACACTACTTAGGTCTTCTATGAAAATAGGGATAAAAGTAGAAGAACTTCATCTAACTGGAACCATCCTGTCGACTCAGCCGTGTGGAAGCAGTGCTGTCAGCCCCTTGACTAGTGTCAAACTTTCATTTTTGAAAAGAATCAGGGGGAGTTTGCCTGTGCTGGTGCTTGTGGGGTTTCAGTAGCCTTATTGTGAAGCTCCCGGTTTAGTCGAGGAATATCTATGGATCAGGGAACATTAAAAAGTCAGAAGGCATGCCCGAGACGCTTGCGTCCAGGTGAGTTGCTGTTCGAAGTGTTCTAAAGAGCCTTTTAATCGTCGTCGCACACTGTAAATTCGCCTTCAATTTCGCTTTACCGTCCACGCCATTCGCACCTATCTCCTAACTAGGATTCGACAAAAGAAGTTTCCCAGTTCCCGGTTGTAACAGCTTGTCCTCTGTCGTTTTAAGCATTCCGGGCGTAACTTTGCAAGCTGAATTATGATCGTTTTCGAATGGGGCATTTTGATCTGCGTTAAGATGTTTGGGAACCCAGTTACTCTTAGCCAAACGAATAGTGATGTTACACGATACAAAATCTCAATTGTGTATTACACGTACATAATATGTGCTCAGTGTACGTCGCCTGTTAGTGAAACTCGCAGGCACAAGGTTCGAAGAGTTTTGAGGAACTTTGTCATAGCTCACTTAATCACTTTAACTTGTGACTAGTGAGAAAATGGAATTTCGCGGAAGTGCAGGGTGTAGCTGATACCTACAGGTTCAGATAGCTGCTCCATACAGGTTTTCAGTCCTAGAGACAACCAAGTTGGCGATATCTGGCAGTCGTGTTCACCTGACGAGGAGGATCACCAAATAGTACCTTGACTCCGAAGACGCTAGAAGGTAGTCTGCACTGAGGTTAGAACGAAATCGGCACAAAGAGAAAAGTGCAGTTCACCGGTACCTCACCGTCAAGTACCGTCTGTGTGCTGATAAAATGAATTTTGCTCTTCAACACAATCTACGTGAGAGTTTGGACCCCTGGGGCGTGCAATCATGCTTGTACAACGTGCGTCATTTCAAAAGGTTGGTGGGCTTATGGTAAACCCAATAAATAGCCGTTTTCGTTCAAAATCAGTAAGATCATAAGCCTCAGTATCAACCTGACAGCTTTTGTTCTTGGCATCTCAGAACTCCAGCTAAGCCTTTCGAATTGACAGCGCAAAGATGGTCCATGACGAAGATTCGATCGAAAAGTGTATTTACTACCTGCGTATTCAAGGTTTCCTAAACATTAATTTGATCAGTGGATTCAGTTGATGAAAAGCAAACTTATACACGTATTATTGATCGCCAGGTCGGACGTGGGAGCGCAGTGCCAGGAATAAGAGTGTCAGCAGCACGCCGATATTGATAGCGCGTTATATACCGACAACTTTGTATGTGTGCCAGCACGGAAGATGGGTGTTTTAAATCTCGTTCGAACAGCAGGCAGAAGTTCGTGTCAATAGCATGCAGGCATCGTTTCGGTCTCCGATATACCTTTACAACGGACGTTGCTTTCTGCGCAAGCAGAATGTGAGGCTTGCTCTTGTTGTATGTCGACAAAAAATGTTGGAGTGTTAGCAGCTGGGAGCACTTCAAGAAAAAAGACGGAGTGTCATCGTCATCATAATCGACAACAGTACATCAGTGGTTCGCACTGATGCTTAACTGCTACACAGTCCTGAAAAAAGGACGCCGTAGCCGAGGAGGAAAAAACAAAAGGGGTGGGATCTAACTACTAAAGACAGCAAGGTGCCTATACTTTGCAAAAAAACGGTCAAGCTGTAAGTAGAAGTAAGGCGTCATCAGAAAGACAGCTTCCTTACGGCTTTCACTGCTCCGTGTCATTGGCTGCATTCATTTGACAGACATCTCAGCCAAACAACGACAACATTCATGCCACTGAGCTCGATTAGACGTCATCTCATCAAACATCTCCAGCCACCGACTCTGTGGATCACGAGAGCCTTAGCTCGGAAAACAAACCTGATCTACAGCAGCCAGACGAAATGTCAGCTTGTAGTGACGCAGTAGCACGTGGTAAATGCGTAGTCAGTCGCCGGAACCTCCGCCGAAGAGTGGTTGTGATAAAGAACATCATAATTAATGGCAGTGTCAAAATTGAAGTTCCAAATGATGATTATTTTATTAGTGATATTTAATGAAGCGTGGTGATCATGTTTTTGAGCTGTCTAACCACTGGATCTTCCTTCCTACTACGTGCTTAACTACGCAGCATAAATCCCAACTCAAGAATGGGAAGATATTAACACAACCTTCTAATGAAATGTAGTCGAGAACTAAACCGAAAGGGTTTTGAATATATGTTACAAACAACTGCCATACAAGACAGTCAAGCTAAGGTGTATTAGACGGGATGATAGTATATGGTGAAAGCAGCGTTAGAACGACTCACAATAAAGATGTATCAGCAAGCAAGCGAGGAAAAACGGTTTAAATAAAGTTGAGGCTCATAGGCGTTTGATCGCACAGTCACAATCTGTTTGGCTAATCGGAATTGAATAAGTAACCATCCACCTGACACCGAATCTGCCTCAAGCAATATGAACCGAAATGTTCCAGCTTCACTTTAAATAGCTGAAGTTCTAGTTCTTCTGTAAGTTTTCACGGTTTCGCAGTTAATGGTATCCCCGAAACCTGGTCAGTCATTATGGCATGCTTCGTTTTACCTGCTTCGTTATTAGAAGCGCTCCGCCCCACCCCTTAACACACCACTAGAACTTCTTTTAACAAATATATGAATCCAGAGAAGCTAAGAAATATACAGTAACTTCTATCTTCGGTCAGCTGTTATGATATCACTAAGTCCACATTTCCTCAGACGGACAATCATCAAACGTATCTCTGCTGGAACCAGTGACCCAGATTTCGAGCGTGTTGTGCAGCAGACACTTTTAGTTTCATAGTCTGCCACAGTCACATGCAACCTCTCCGAAATATTTTATATCAGGAGGTCAACTTAGATGAAAATTAATGATGTAACGTTTGCATTCTACTGTCATCACTATTTGTGTTTGCGCCGGATCCTATCACTTGACACCTTCGAGTCGAAGTTCGTGCTCATCTTAACTAATCTGGCGGTGGATAAGGGGCTTCAGTTTCTAGCTGGCTGAAAACATCTTTCTTATACCGATCTTCCGAGTGAGAAAGATTACCTGCAGAGAAATTTATCACTGAATTTACCGCATACTCATAAAATGCTACTTATTTGCACAACCTGCAAATAATGCATTGCCGAAACTGGTTGCAAGCTTGGAGAAGTAGAAATGAGAAGAATGGATTCCTGTTTGTGTTTTACTAGTATAAAGACAAATTACTTAGTGAGGCAATGGTACAGATAAACATATTATGACATATTTGAACTAACTACGCGGTGGTCGGACAACTGTCATCGTATTAATCATTGATTCTGTTTACTTCCTTCATTAGGTTTGGATCTGTTGAACACGGCAATTGCAAAAGCCGGCTATACTGGTCGTATAAAAATAGCTATGGACTGTGCGGCATCTGAATTTTACAAGCAAGGTAAATATGACCTAGACTTCAAGAACCCCAATTCTCGTCCAAACACCTGGCTTACCTCTGACGACATGGAGGCCGTTTATAAGAAGATGATTAGCAATTATCCCATTGTGAGCATTGAGGATCCATTTGATCAGGATGATTGGGATGCTTGGGCGAAACTCACTGCCAGCTGTAATATTCAGGTACGTATAACAGTACTACCCCATCATCTAAAACGAATAAACCCACACAAACAACGTTAACCGTTTTAGGCAGGATAGGCTCACTCTTTCTTTCCCGTAACGAGTAGTACCACTCCCACTGTAAGTAAATGGGTATAACTGACTAACCACATTACTCGTCTCTCCGGACACATCGTAGTAGGTGGACATTACTCGAGTTGTTGATGACATTGAGTGGCCGCATGAAAAAAGAACTTCGCACACTGGATTACTGGTTGGAACACACAGGTTAAATGTGATAGTAATCAACGTATGTAACCTGAGAATCGAAATCAACTTCGTGAGATGAAAAACGCATGTTGTTTCTATCTGAGACTGCAAGTGCAAGCCTAAAGACAGATGTTTATCCCAGATCACAGTCGGGTAACAGTGACAGTATCAGTAAAAGAAGGCCTTCATTCTCTTGAGGTTTGTTCATTATTTGGTAGCATTCAGGCATTCACTGGGGATCATACGCATTAGACGTGTTTATTCAAACGGAGCTAACGTCGAATGTTTAAAGTTTATAAGATATTCTTGATAGGGCTGCAAATGGTTACGATCAGCGCTGTCATAACAGTGAAATGTAAGCTTTATTTATGAATCTGCATTGGTTGACCGAATACAATAAACACAGACGTGCCAGCGAAATGACTGATCCCGGATTTCGTGAAACATTTATACTGCTTCCTGCACAGGTGGATGGTTGTTTCGTATAAGTGTGGACTAAGATATATCTTGCTGTGAGGTGTAAAGTGACTCCTCTCATCAACGACGTTAGTTGTTCAGAATTTGCTAACTTCTCACACCAAAATTGTGTACTGATGATATTTGCCGCAAATTTTTGTGCTTAGAAATTCGGACGCTCCAGATCATTGCTTCCTTTTGGTTTATGAAGTTAATGGGTTCTCTGTGCTTTTTATTGCAAACTTTCAGCTCAATAGGATATAATCTAATAGAGTACCAACGGAGTCCTCGACAAATATCCATAGATTTAGGACAGTAGAATTTATTCTTTATTCGAGGTTAATTGCACTTTCACATTGGGTAAAACTTTTCGTTCACCCATCAGAACAGATGTGTACTTTCGTTACGCTTATCACTCACCACCCGTAATGCATATTTTCTTTCGGACTCAAATTTGAACTCAGGCCATTAATCTAACGAAGGAAGCTCATTGACTGACCTCACGCACGACCTTTGGCACAAAATGGCATGAATAAATCACTACAACTTCTAATCAGCAGTGTTTAGGTCACCTGATTGTTTGTGAGACCATTTCAGTTAAAAGTGAACACAAGTGAACACCTCTATCTTACATTCGGAGTAGATGATTCTGGCCACTTGGTATTCAACTATATGCAGATCCATCAAGAGAGAGGTCTACGCATGTTTAGGAACGTCGACACGTTGACCGACCTTAAGAATGGGTACATTAGCCATTAAATAGAGAATGACCGAGTGCGCTTTGATTAGTTTTGTTTTCAGGTTTGACTAATTGTGCACATTATAACAGTTGCTGTATTATGTCACCTCTGGGTGTCCTCCTAATGTGAACGATCCCCAGGAATTTATGCCGTTAACATTTGTAAACAGACGAGACATAGAACCTAATCCTGACATGTGTGACCCTCGGGTAGGTAATGACATTATACAAGTTATCGATAGGTTGCATTTTATCAGACTTTATACGCAAACGTGGAAAAACCTGCAGACTAAATTCATTTAACAAAGCTCGATGAATTAGAAATCAGAACAGCTATCAACATATTAAGACGACGTTCATAAAAACTAAATGTTGGAATGATAAGTAACAATAAACAGAATACTGATGCAAGATTCTTAATGGTAATCTTATGAGTATTTGCTTTCTGATTTGATACCTCTTTAGATTTACAGCTATCACAATCCTATAACTTACCTCATGCACTTGAAATACCGATAAGATAAAATCACACATTCACCTTCAAATCCATTCACAGATTTGACCACTGATTAAGATGACGAGTCTAAGTGATTGTGTTATACACTAGAGACTCCAACCAATCTACCACACCGGAAACATTGGTGATACAACTTTCGATTGATGTAAGGTGAGAAGCAGATAAATGCAGATATAGAGTAAAGAGACAAAAACAATTACTGGTAGGTTTTCCACGGTGTATCAGGTTAAGCTGACGTGCTGCGGATCCTGTGAGTTTAAAGTGTTTGACTGGAAACCATAGAGTAGACGTTGATTAATCAGGTTTAATGAAATGTATGTGGCACTGACTCGACTGCGCTACCTGTGTAGTAAGTGCAAATAATTAAGTGAGAGAGTTGACTTGCAGGTAATCTGCTATTCTCACCTCAAACACGTTTTGGAAGATATTAACACTAGGACAAGCACCATCGATTGGAGTTACTTTGTCACCTGTCGAAGCAGTCAGGTAATCTGAGGATTACTCACAAGGGTATGTGGTTGAACGTTCACATATAATGGTTCAGTTGTGCTCATCGTGAGGCCAATGATACAGTGAAGAGCACATTTACCTCATGAAATCGTGGCTGGAGTTTTATTCCCGGCAGTGACAAGAATATGCACTATTGACGAGCTCCAACCAGAGAGGAGCACTGGTCTAGTCGATTCGTCTTTTCTAAAGAGGCTGATTGAAACGACTATGGGAATGCGACAGCTGCGATCAATTGTGAGTGATGTTCAAATTGTGTAAAACCAAAATAATCTACTGATCACCAGCAAATAAAAGTTCGTTTTCATTTTTCTTCCTCCTACGGTTTCGTAGTCATTAACCCTCGGTGAATGAAGGTGCTAAAATCGTAGACGCACGTCCTTGACACAAAGCACAAACTTGGGACGGGACTTGCCAGAACGGTTTGCTGACCAACTGGTCGAAGAGTGTGAATATTAAAAGCGTAAATATTTACCAGTTGTCTTGGTCTCAAAAAACAGCTAACGACCAAAACCAAAAAGAAGGCAGAAACAGGGGGGAGAATGTCGTAATGGATTCTAATGTTAAGGTCGGTAGAACAGTAACTTTTGATGCTTCCCGGTCGTTTATACCGCGGAAGAGAGTGACTTGACGGGCCCTACTTTGAGCCTCTAAAACACAAGTCTGACCTACGAGACATCAGGATACAGGTTGTTTTTTACGGGACTCTACGCGGAGCCAATACCTCACTCGGCGGTGGGGGACTTACCTAGTCCGAGGGCATAGTGAATAAGACATTGTTGTTGGGTTCTGACCACTGCTGTACAGTGGATGCATTGGTAAATACCGAAAGGTTTTGAAAGTATCGGGTAATATGTTGGCGGTCACGATCAGTCGTTAGGTGATCAGTGTTACTTGTCTTAGGATAACTTTTCTAACAGGTTTCCTCCTGATTCGGAAGACAACAGAGACGCAACTATGAAAATAGTTCTGCTGTATGTTCACAAGATCGCACCTCGCTAACTAGGCACCCTTTTACAATCAGTAACTAGACATACAACTCTGTGAGTGCGTCTGTTTTCCATATGAATTCTCCCTTTTGACCTCTCTGACAAGGTAGCACCTGGTATGAATGATGTCCTCTTCAGCCTAGCCTTCCGGACCGACAGTGCACAAGTCTGACCACCACACCAAGGTAACATGAACGCCGTTATAGACAGCCGTCAACCGTGGTCTTTTTAGATCTAAACGCTGCTTTCTATTCGGTTCCTCGTAACGTCCTCTGCAGCCGACCTTCTTCGCGAAAGAGTCTTTAAAGAAGTACGTGAATCTTCTGGGATCACTGTATGCTCACTTTGCAAGCAAGATGAAAGTTTATGGACTACTGTCTTGGGCGTTCATCATTTCTAATGGTGTCTTATTTTTCATGGGCGGCATTCTGAAATACAAGCTTGAGGAATCCAGTGAGCTTGGTATTGAAATCTCTCCTGGAGCTAAATTGACTGACATGGAGTATGCGGATGATATTGTCGCACTTACCCCCCATGCCGAAGAGAGGCAAACCTTTCTGAAAAAAGTGAATGACCGACCTGGTCTGTGTGAACTGCGCCTTACATCCTTCAAATGCAGTGTTACCTCAAGCCTGGGGTATTCCCGCTCCACGTCCTTTATTGTAGGCAATTTACTTGAGATTATAGACACTCTCACATACCTGGGTAGTAGTACATCGCCAGCTTGTACTACTGACAATGAGAGCGAGAATATCAAAAACATAAGTTGCGTCCACCGAAATGCATCATCTGTGGCGTCGAAAAGAACTTCGGTTGTTGCTGAAAGGAAGGGTATATAATGCCTATGCGTTCCATTTTGCCTTATGGTTCGGAAACGTGACCTGTTTACAAGGAAGATATCATCAGGCTTGCGGTATTTGACCATCGTTATCTCCGCCAATTAGCCCAAATTGAGTGGACTGGTCAGGTGAGCAACATGACTGCTAGCCGATGCCTATTCTGGAACACTTGAGATGTGTAATCAGTTGGTCAACTAATCGCGTTGTGCAGCCTGCAATATGTGAGTCACTACTCCGCATGCTGCTCGCGCGCTTGCCTCGCTATGTGTTGTATACTGAGACTACTAACGGTTGAGTGAAACCACATGGCGGTCAAACAACAACATGGTCACAAAATATAAAGACCTTGACTGTTCCATTGAGCAAAGTGGGTAGGTGTCGCCTGCCTGGATGGGGTCCTCGTGATCACTCAAACCGCTGGTTAGAGACGCTATCTGAGATGGCGGTGTGTCACAATCACTGGCGCACCTGCACTTATACCATTTCATAGTTTTTCCTGCTTAGTCTTCTTTTAATAATTTTCAACCTTCTTAGTAACGTTTTCATCTAGGATATTCCATGACACTGTTAAGGTGAGCGGCGACCCGAGCCACAGTACCTCCGGATCAGAATCAAGGCCGTTATGATCACTATTATCAGTATTGTTATTACTGACCTTCAGTGCAGACCACTGAGGCCCCATTGCTTACGCTAACGGCTGTTTATTTCAGTGCTGGAACAACCAGAATTGTTGAAGACTCATACCTGTCCAATAACCGACTGTCAATGAGCACGAAATCTATTAATATTTCAAGTTGAAAATTACCCACAATTGATAGTAACTGTCGCATTACCGGTCGGCCCCTTTCTAAATGCAACAGTTGCGATCAATTTTGGGTGATGTTCAACTTGGAATTAACCAAATCCCGAACTACTCATAGATGAGGGAGTAATCGGTCCACGACCAATTCAGCTGGACGACATCACAAGCAAGCCAACTTAACCAGACGAGCTACCAGTGGGTGCATGTTTGTACATAATAGCAAATCCAGATTAAAATTATACGCACATATGGGATCTGTGCTTGACATGGTTGAAATATCAGGTCGGCAAACCAACATACAACTGACTGATAGAAATCTTTAAACTTTACTTCACATTTCAATCAACCATAATCTCCTTTTTTTACTATAGATTGTCGGCGATGATTTGACAGTGACCAATCCAGTGCGCGTACAACAAGCTATCGATCGGAGGGCATGCAATTGTCTTTTGCTAAAAGTCAACCAAATTGGAACGGTGACGGAGGCCGTAAGGGCTTGCAAACTGGCTCAGTCCGCTGGCTGGAGTGTGATGGTTTCTCACAGATCCGGTGAAACTGAAGACAATTTTATTGCAGATTTGGTTGTCGGATTGCGGACTGGACAGGTTTGTCAGATGCTTGAACAGGTGGATTCTTAAGATACCCATCCTATATGAATTACTTGTTTGATGTAGAATAACGGTTATTAGTAAGAGAAGTTTTCCAAGATAGGCGTCGCAGGCATGTTTCGTCTAATACTACTAAAATATTATTTAAAGTCGTTTCACGACCCAACTGGATGTTTCTGCGAATGGCAGTTGCAGAAACAATTTTGTACGTAATATTCTCATGATTATCTTGGATGCATTGACTGAAATTTGACTGGGTGTGTGGTGCTGATTCTGCACCAAAGCGTCGCATTTTCGTTTTTAAACTTTCCTTAAGAAAAGACAATACAGCAATTCCGCAGTGACACACAATTACTGAGAGTCATAATTAAGCATGCATTCTAACTGAATAGCAGATAACCAGGAAGTGGAATACTATCTCTCACAGCTTGCTCCACCAAGATAGCAATATAGCAGAAAATTCGGATGTCAGTTTGGGGCTACACTTATCTGTCAGATTACGAACCTAGAAAGCACACCAAAACGAAGCCGTTATCAGTAATGAAAATAGAAATGCTTCTTTCATTTACCACCGTGCTAACAGATATGCTTGATCGTTGAAGTTGTTTATTGTCAGACATGTTTTACAAGATCTGTTAAACTGTGAATAGAACGCAAACAGTATATTAACAGGAAGAAGTATCATCACATCCGATGCCATAAGTGCACAATGAGTTCTATTTTCTACATGTCTCGCATGGTAAGTATACACGTTTCTAAATGTCGTTCCCTGTTTCTCTACTTCCCGACGTTGAATACTGCTGTTAGTCTGAACATACTAGTTATTTTTTCCAATCACATCAATCAATGGCAACGATACGCGTTATACAACACCATTCGTTTTGTCTAAATAAACAAAACAACAAAAGTAATCTACAGTCTTCACTCCGAGTAAGAAATTTTTCAGTCATCGAAGACGCCGACATTAGCAACTATTCAATAAGATTTAATTGGGAAGACGTAGCATTTGAACTAATGTAATAAAAAACCACAAGGGTTTCGTTTCTGACGTAGGTTGTTATCCTTTGAAAAACCATGTTATTTTCTACATACAAGTGGTATATGACATACAGAAATACAACTGCCTTATGAGCAAACACGTACATCACTGAAAATCTGCTAAACCACACGAATTAGTATAAACACATCAACATTTATTGAGCAGTTCATGGAATAAATGGAACGGATCGCGTAGCAAACTGTGAACAGAGTTATCAGAAACTTTAAAGATATAGAAGATCAAGTAATCGATAGTTATAGGAAAGAGTCTATTGACGACGGAAAGATGATTGAAATCTTGGTTACGTGGGTAAATCTGTTGGAGGAGTTTACAATGAAACGTGATGGCTTGGTAGTGGACTATTTATCTGAACGAGTTCCATACTAACTACTTCAGTTAGTATTTATTTCGTCCCAGCTACTCAAAATCGAACATTAATGTTAACTGCAATTATTTACTATACTTTCGCTCTACGTGAAAATGGTTTGACAATGGTCCTGATGAGCACCGTAAACAGTCCTATTTTGATATATTAGATCAATACTATCTAATTATTCCGCACGTTTGTCTGTTAATTCGAATATGTTCAAAATGAATATTTTCTAAGAGTAGTATTTTTTCCGTACACAATTTAAAACGCAAAGAGAGATTCAACGTTTGAACCCTGTTAGAAATTAGGTGGTTTGTGCATTGGTCTAAAAATCTCTAGTATGTGGCTTGTGTAGTTATAGTGTTCCTTATCTGTGATCCATTTTCCGATTCACTCTGCATCTGGACTAATAACCTGTACGGAATATTGGAATTCTGTAAGTATCGGAATTTCTCGCTGATTTTTGCAGACTGTGTAGGATGAGTGCTATTCGAAACTCAGATAATTTATCACAAAGTAGAGGACGAAACAATTGAGATAACACACAATATCCACGATGATCAGTCACATGTGGATAGAAATTAAAACCAACCACCTGATTCTAAACTTTGCAGGACTTAGATGCCTCATTAAAATGAATACATTACTTGTGTTCAGTTGTTATCGTAATAGGATGACATTGTGATGGACTATACGCTGACACGAGTGCACGAGCACTGCACTAGAAATGGAGATGGGCGAAACACTGGAGTGGTGCAGTGAACGGCTCTGTTGTTCTATGCAAGGAAACAAGGATACTGGACTGTATACTCCTTTGAAATTTTGCGAACAATCTGCTTGTGTTACCTCCAGAGGTAAAGGCAGATTCAAACCAGTACCCAATTTTTCACACCTGACGTCTTATATAACTGAACTTACGTTCTGCGTAGAAGCTGGAGAAAACCCATCAGGAATAACTATGGAGACTTGTACGTACTGAATTATGGCTTACACCATTTAGATCAATCCTGATTTACAACTGTTAATACTAAACTGAAGTCGCTCAGTTGCTTTCAGTATTCCCTCGGCACAGTAATTTATCTGTGTACATACCTGACTGTTTGAGTAGTAAAGCTCTGCGTGAAAATAGGGACCAACTGCAGAATTAGTGAAATAACACTCCACGAGCTTTCCTCATGAGTCCCATCAACTGGTGAGTAGTAGGGGAGTCTGATTTATATAAACTTAACATCACTGACAACTGCTCGCAGCTATCGCATGTATCTGGTAGGGCACTGGCCAAACCATTTGCCAGTGGTGGATGTATTCACTGGACAGTGTCTAAAAGTGGCTAGAATGCGATGTTGTGCAATAACTACCCATGTCAAGTCTTCTGGACTAGTTTACTGATCTTTTCCAGTCTCAGAAGTCATACTTTCTGTGTGTCCACTCATTTCACTGTGGAACTAACGTCATCAGAACTATTCAGTCGCAAAATTAAATTACTTCTCTGTGTTTCCGGTCGTATTTGGATAATCAAGGAAAGGTAAATCAGTCATGACAAGGTTTATCGCAGATGAGAAAAGCGTTGGATCCAAAAATAACTTTGAATACCCTATGCTATTGGATGATTGAATAAAATAACAATATTGACTCTAAGGACAAAGAAGCAAATGTTGACATGGAGATCATTGACGAGGAAATTTTTCTTACAAGAAGGGAGTTTGTACATTGGCATACGTATAATTTTATATTGTTGAGAAACAGTGTTTCTAATTTTTTTGTTTTGTCACCTTTCAGATCAAAACAGGCGCTCCATGTCGTTCAGAGCGCTTGGCCAAATACAATCAGCTCTTACGTATTGAAGAAAATTTGGGAAATATGGCCCGTTATGCTGGAGAGCATTTCCGTAGACCATGATTGGGCGAAATGTTTGAATCAAAATTACAGAAAGTCAAATAGTTGCGAGTTGCATCATAACTTACATCAAAACTCCCTCGTCTGAGTATAAATCTGCACAAGGTGCACGCGTTATTGGTGCGGATTCTATGTCCTCACAGACTATATAATATATAACTGATTATTGTTTAGTTCTATGTGATGCCTTGTTGGTTGAACTGTGTACAATTAGTGGTAGGATTATTTAGCAGAAAAGAATATGTGTCTGGGCTAGATACCTGCCGGTGTTAGGTACACGGATTTTTTGCCCATAGTCTAAATATTGCATGTATTAGGAATTTTCTCACTGGTTTAGCCGAATCTTTTTCAATTTCGAACAACTACAACTGATACTTTAGCGGACTACAACTTTGTTATCTGGGCATAACTTCATGGTAGACGCGTTCTTACGCTTTTACTTGAGAAAACTAAATCTCGGCTTCTATTCACCTAACGTCGAAAAAATTGGTTTGCAGTTGAAGATTATTGGTAGATGACTGAAGGTATGGTCACTAAAAAGTGAACGCACTTATATCCATTCCAATCTTTGCATAATATTGTACTCTTCCAGTCAACTTCTTTCAAAAGACATGCTAGTCCCGATTTTGCTAATAGTAATGTCCATCAGTAGTGCATATCCTTGCGCCAAAAAGGATTTTGACTTCTATCCACACTTTCAGGAGGAAGTAGTGTTGATCACTTTCCCAACAAGTACCTACCAAGCACGACTAAACTATCTTGTCGAATCGCTCAGGTATAACCATCTTTTGAATAATACTCGGTCGTGTGTAACTATGTTAATCAAGCGACAAACAGCACTGTTGCTAAATGAAAACGTGAGTGGGAGTTTAACGCCATACAATGGCAAAGATACATATTAATAAACAGCTCTCATGTGAACGAAACCAAAGGCTGGTGGGGCTGGAACCCGGAGATGAACTGATGAACTGTGTTTAGTCTCGAATTTAAGACAAGCTTTATGGTATTCCGTCTTACTAACGCTTGTTATCTGTTGTGGTACGATTCAATCATAGCCTGATTTTGTTTAGATTCTGTACACTATGCTCGGTTACTCGGTATCAACAGTGGAATTAACTGCCTCAATTTGGACGACTGACTAACTGATTGACATATTCACTCACATTAATCTGCAGTATACTAGATATAATTTTTACTGTCTTCACATTGATCTGTCATATTTAAAATTAAAGTTTGTAGTAATTGCACCTCCCTCCAATACCGTATGCATCTACGACCGTTAATTTACCGATATTAGATCTATCAGACCTAAATCTGTGTAAGCAGATTCTAAACTCAACACATCTAAGTCTGTTCCAGTTGCGCCTGGGACACGTATTTGGGACGAATATCTTTCGAACTACTCACCAATAACACAGTAGCTAGTTTGAATGGAATAGTTAACGGCTAAAAATTGAAGTAGGAATGCATTTCGCATAGGTTCGTCAGTTATCGGTTTGTGACTAACATGGAACAAAACAACTAATCTCATGGGAAATGGCTTTAAATCAATACGTGAGGTCTGTGGACTTCGTTTCCGTTACATTAAAGGTGAGTAATTCATGCGCTGTTGGACAGAGCGTGGAGAGTATGTTCCGGGAGTGTACTGGGATCCAAGCAAATGGTGATGCATGAAGTCCTTCGTGACAATAATTTTGCGAAATCTTTAGTGCAGAAGAGGTCAATTGCAGAAGTGTTTAAAAATGTGTCCACATCGAATCTCCTCAAAAATGTAACTTTTTTAAGAATACTTTTAACAAGATGATTATTATCACAGTGTATAATTTGGCATGGCCTGTTTTGATCTCATAAACAGTTGAAATCTTAGGTGTTCTAGCAGTCGCTGTATACATCAACTTTTCTGCGGATACGGAAGCGATTTCACCAACAGAAAGGAACGAACGCTCGAGACGAAGGCCAAAGAACATACCTCAAATTGGTCGAGGGATTCGCTAGTGCACCCTCCAGTGTACGACACTTAACAGAACAAAACTCGGCTCAGTCCATCCAAAGTGCCACAAGTCGCAAAATCAGTAGTGCTCTAACGTTTACGTTCTTGATAAATGCCTATAATTCCCGGAGCTGAAGCCCTATTGACCAGTTGCTCGCACCCGGTTCGGCATGCTCACAACAACTGGTCTTCAGTCTTTGCTTACAGTTAGTTTAGCTGACGATCCAAGTGGATCTGCAATTTCCGTCATTTTGTTAAAGATTCGTCGACTTCTGTTTTCGTCTTGATCGCACGGTCATGACCGACACGAGCATGTGAATTAAATTTCAATCGTAGGGTGTGTATTTTGACTGTCCTATCCAAATCGCTCAAATGGTGTTGACGTCTCACAGCGTTTCGGTTAGACTGAAGATAAGATCAATAGGTAAATAACATGAAACCATATACCTCTGGAGAATTGAAAGAGAGACACACTTGCTGGTCTTATCTTCAGCTTTTCATTGCTTGGTATCGACAAGCATTATCCATGAAATTCAGGGATTTGCTAAATTATATATATATGTATATTTAAAATATTATAAAGGGGGCAAACACTGAGTAGTGAACGATTTATTGTGATGTTTCAAATCCACACTAGGATCCGCTATCAAACAAATAAATGTGTTGGAATGTGATTGTTCTGCCTCTCACCGTGTTCGCCTATCGGTCTGTCTTCGCTCGTTTTTCGTTCCAGTGTCAACGATGCTGATGTAGTGGCTGTCTATATCTACGTGTCGATTGAACGAATACCGCGAATAGAGAGCCTCCAGTACAAGCCGTTCTCCTTTCGTCTTTGTCCGTGCGACCACTTTCGAATGATCTATGTTGACCTCGTGGCCTGTATCCGCGCCGTGGTGCCACAGTTGTGATCTAGGGTCAGCTCGTTGCATCGTTAGTTTGTGTTCGTGCACGCGTGTGCGAAGCTGTTTGCTTGTCTCTCCCACGTGCTGTTGGTCACACCCCAGACATGGAATCGCGTAGACCACGCCAGACTGTTCGTGTGGTTCTACACGATCCTTAGCGTTCACCAAAACTGAACGGAGTGTTGAGTTAGACTTGTGTGATATTTGGATGCCCAGTGGCTGGAGCATCCTTCGTGCTGCTTCAGATGTGTCGTGAATATATGGCACTGCCATTCGCGTTTTGGGTCCTGTACGTTCAGTTCTTGTGAAACCCCTGACAGATGACTTTATGAAACTGCTGGTGTACCCATTAGAAGTGAACAGTTTGAACAGGTATTTTCGTTCTTGTCTTCTGAATTCAGTTGAACTACAGTGCGTGTCTGCACTTCGAAATAGTGTTCACACACAGCTTTTAAGTTGATTGGCTAGATGATTGGTATCAAGCCTGAGAATGACGTCAGTTGGTTTACGGTGGACAGTAGTTTCAAGCTTGCCATCCGGTTTTCTTATGACCGACACATCGAGAAACATCAGGCGTGAATTTTCTTCGTCTTTGCGTGTGAAGGCTATTCCATCTATTATGTTATTCAAACAGTTGTGGTATTGGTCAAGCTGAGTACGAGGTAAAACGACAAATGTGTCATCCACATATCGAAGCCACACTTTAGGTTTGAATGTCTGAAAGGCTATACCTTCGAAGTGCTTCATTACTGCGTCTGCAAGTAATCCTGATATAGGTGAGCCCATTGGTATGCCTCTCTTCTGCAGGTAGACCCGGCCGCCAAATTGCAGGTAAGTCTCCATGCAAAGCTCCACTAACCGAATCCATTCCTTTGGAGAAAGATTCGTCTTATTCCGAAGGCTATTGTCGTCATTTATCAGGAGGTGCAAACTTTCTATCGCAAGTTTCTTCGGTATGTTAGTAAAAAGCGACGTAACATCGAAAGAAACAAGTGTATCGTCTCCTTCCAATCCCAGATTCTTAATCTGTCTCAAGTAGTCAGTCGAGTTGCTTATGTCATGATTATCATGAGTAAACATGGCTAGAGAATACGAAAGAAACTTCGCCAGTTGGTAGTTCGGGACAGTCCTGGATGCAACGATTGGTTCGGTGGTACTTGATCCTCGTGGACCTTTGGTAGCCCGTATAATCGTGACACTGGTTCCTCAATAGGTCTGTGGTATTTAGCCTGTTTTTCTGTAAGTGACTTCTTTTTCTTGATACCTGTCTCCGTTTTGGTGATTCGGGCCCTCAGACATTTGTAGGTTCTCCTAGAACATGCTCGTACGTTGTGGCGTCTTTTAAAAGATCGTTCACTTTGTCTTTATAATCTTGTCTATTCAATATGGCTATAGCGTTCCCTTTGTCTGTGGGTAGAATGACAATTTGGTCGTTCATCTTAAGTGTCATCAGAGCTTTATTTTCATTAGCTGTTAAGATGTTTCTTGGTTTTCGATTGGCGAGGTGTTGACAAATCTTTGTCCTGACAGACTGTTGCATTTGCACATCTAGACCGCTGCGTTTCAGTCCTGATTCAAAACATGCAACGAAATCTGTCGTCGATGCGTCTATATATATATATATATATATATATATATATATATATATATATACCGGGATTTTCGTTTCTTCTTGGGACCGATTGACCGACTACAACGATTCACAGTACACTGTATTTAGCTAATACTGCATATTTTGAAGAAGACATACATACCGCGGGGGTTGTTGAGAATTCTGTAAACTTTTTGTGTCTTCGTAGAATTTACATTCATAAAACGAAGCTGTTTTTATAACATTTCAAATAGTCACCTTTATTATTTGAAGGATTCTTATTAACTTCTCTATTATCCGACCCTTGTGTTAGTTCTCCTACACTTGTTCAACTGTAACGTCATTACAGTACAAGAGCAGATGTCCAGTTAACAGTTCACTCTACTTGTTATTACCCCTGATTGTTCCCAAGTGAAAATTGTTGTTTGTGCTTGCACACAAATATCAAGTTATCGATCAATAGTTCTTCCACAATTGCATTGCTTATCAGCTGTTGTGCCTCAAATGACAGCAACCTATTTTCCTGACATTTGTCAAGTAAAACAGATGTTTCGCAGTTTTCTTATCGTTTAAGTTGACTGAACTGTCCTGTTGAACGTGAACTCATCAACCGAGGATAACAGAGTAGTTGCTGATGTCCCTTTGAAACGTAAGCTGTGAACAAAGACGATTGTCGCTAACCGCTTTGATGAATTGATTGCATCAAGTTCACTTATAAGGGCAATCTGAGTAGTAGTTTACAAGCTAGCACCGCATGACATATAATCTCGCAGTCTAAATTATGATCAAAACAAAAATGTACACTGCAGTGAGACCATCTCCGGCAGCTTCAAAACCTTACATTCTCAGAGAGGTCATGTTTACCATTACGATACCATTTCCAATCATCATTATTTTATAAATGTGTATTTCCAACAAGCACACAACATTTAAATTAATGGCATTAGTCTGTGTAGTGCAAGAATTTTCTATTATTCACTTCATGTGAAGTCACATTCTCGAGCGATGGCAGTAATTCGAGCACGGTCACTCAGAATGGTGTTAATCTGCTTCAGCACTTGGTTGGAGGAAAATTCTATTGACGTTTAACTCCCAGGTTTACTGATATGCGTAAAACTACAGATGAAGGGCTTTAGACTGAATGCATTAAATACACCATTCGTAAGCCATAACAAGTGTGATAGTCGTGTCCTGTACTTCTTTTGGAAGTGAATCGATTGAAGCAAAGTGCAATCAACCGTGAGTGATGCTCGCCTACAAATTCTGAAAGTCTTTGATCACTAGCTGATCACCATGTGTCCATTACAAGCTTCGTCGTGTGCTAGCGGACTAAGGAGGGTGAAATCTTTTTACCTTTGGTTAGGTTAACGACAAAAATGACACATGCATGTTGTGACATTTTCTGCACGTCCATTCCGGTTATCTGCTAATTTTCTCAACGTATTCAAAGTGGTATCGCCTTCAATACCGATATACCTACCAACAAGACGATTGAAATGCACTCGACGATATTTGCATTTGTTTACACGATTACTCACTGGAGGATACGAGTTGAATAATTTCAAGCAGTTCAAGGAAACTGAGCAAGTCGGCATAAATTAGCAGAAGTTAGCATTCCTGTCAAAAGCATATATATCCGATCAATGTATGTCAATGTTCGGAGTTCATTCTATTCTATCGTTCAGATCAATGTTATGTAGCAAGTCCGTGATAAACTGTCAGAAGGTGTATTTCAGAGAACACACACTTGCCAACAATTTAGTCAAAGCAGTGAGCATAGTATTCCACGAGTTACCTCTCTGTAGTCCTGTAAACCATAGTTAATTACAAGATCGAGCAAAGTATTTAAACAGGATGCACTTAAAACCTTGTAGGAGAGCCGCTTAATGATGTTCAATAAGGCCAAACACAGTTGCATACAGAAATACTTTACAAATTCTGGAATAGAAATTTACGCAGTTGATAAGATCTATTGATTTGTGATATGAATAGTTTATATGATATCCGTAGCCTACACAAAAACGACGAAACAGAAGCTTACCAACCAACTCTACTATGTTAATGAAAGTGGAAGACAGCATAACAACTAAGAAACCACTTAAATGTAAGACCGTCTTATCGCAAAACAGGAATAAGTTAACCAAAGCACTGCAAAGTGGCTTGGATCTTCAGTGTTAAACGTGAACTATCAACAAATTGGAAATTAAATGCACAGAGCTGCTACAATCGAACTTATCACCAACGGCAGAATACGTGTTCACAGCTGTATAATAGTATCCAGGTGGACAGCTAAATATTGTCCCAAGGATGTTGTACTATGGCCAAAAGATTAAGAACAACAAGGTTTTCAACGCAACCCACTTTATGTATCACATCAGCAAGTTGATTGTTGACAGGTAAATGTGGCTCAGTACTAGAATAAACTATTTCAATCGCGTCTGACATACACCCACTGGAACTGTAATCAACACGGCAGCTTCACGATAAAGTGGCTGGAGCTGAAATGCAGGTCGAGGAATAGGTATACGTTGCTGATAACCTCTACCAGCACCAGAACGCAAATCTAGTGCATTTTTTCACATGTACTAGCAGAACCGTCTAACTGAATGTTGAACCTAAAATCAAATGTGAGCAATACTTAGTCTACATCAAATGAGGCCCCAACAACTCAATAGCAATTAACTGCAACACGAAGAGAACAACTGTCAGAATGAGTTAGGAGGTATGACCGCATAAAAATGCGAACTGTTTGAGTCACTTTCTGACCAGTTAGTTGGACTGATTACCGATCACGTGAAATTTACTGTTTTCACAAACACTTAAGCAAAGAATTCAGGTGTGTGTGAATGGTATCTGATGGGCCTATGAGTGGTTACACCACGAAATCTCACCATTTTTCACATTTCCTGGCATACAGTAGATGATTGTAAACACATCTTTCTTAATGAAGGAATGATTAGAAACGGATTAAGGCAGTGATGATGTTTACATCTGTTTAACTACATCAGCGTCTATTCTTTCAGAATGTTGCGCAAGTGCTGTTTATGAAAAACAAAATCTGTGAGAGTCTTTATATAAATTTTGGCAGTCACAATATATCTGTTCACTCTGATATCCATTTTCGCATGTATTCTGCTTTATTTAGCTTGATGAACAGACGCACAAAAAACTCAGCTAGTTGTCTTGGTGTATTTATTTTCTTAACTGGTTATTATAATCAACCAGACGAATTTTAGTCAAGCAAACATTTCAACATTATTCGGCGAAGAGGACAATAGGTACTTCGGTATCCACCAGTGAGATACTCGGTAGTCCCTCAAAACTTGAGATGGAATACAATAATACCATTTTGTGGTGGACATTTATGTGCACTGACATCGAAATTGCTGAGCAACTGAACACGTAAATGTGGCTACAGGTCATCAAAACCATAATTCGAATAGAAACTGACCCAATCACTGTAGACAGAGGCGTTAAATAATTCATAGCTAAACAGTCACATAGATAATTTATGATCACGAGGTGCTTGAGTAGTCATTTTACTTAATCCAACCACATCCACACAGATTATTCTTTTTACAAGTCAAGTGATTCGGATTGTGTCATGACCCAGACTGTGAACCAGCTGAAAAAGTATAAGCTATGCTCTTAATCCGTGTGTCTGATCTCTGATGATGACGAATCCACCAAAACTTGAACATAAAATCAGTTTACACGTTGATATTGAATGTTTGCGTTTAGACAGATGTTTCCATTATTCAAGTTCCATCTCATTTCCTCTTATTTCATTTTCTGGCTAGAGTTTGCACTCTTTTGTGGCAATTAATCATTGGAATTAGGCATTGTTGAAAGGAAAAACAGCTAGGTTTCATTTTTGGTTGACTACATTTTAGTTATTGAGACACAAACGTTATTCAATTTTCAATAAGGAAAAGCTTTAATATAATATTTTCCTACTGGGCTCAATATGCTTTGATGCATAGTATTTTAGTTCTCCAACAGCCAACGAACACTACGCAATTCCAAAAATTTTATGAAAAAAGGAGTTTTCTAACGACACCTAACTGAAAAAGTTTACATCTTGTATCTTATCAACAGCTTTGTCTAATGTCAGAGAATTGTTCACATCTGGAAGGCACCTAAACCCAGATAAATAAACAACTTGATAAAACACGAGAGTATTGCATAAGTTGTGAGATGAAATACCGTTCCAATCGTTTTTGTCAATCAGGCACGGATCTATCAATGCCAAGCTCATAAACACTTCATGGTGCACAGGCAAAACACTTGAATGAATATAAGACATAACAACCGCTCAAATCTATAAACGCACGGTTGAAAAACCAAAGGTCAACGAACGGAGAAACGAAACGGTTAGTCAGACAGACGAGTGAATTGTTAATCAATAGGCTATTAAATGATTTAGCACCCGGATATACAAACCAGCGATGAACTTATGTAATCCAACATTTGTTAAATACAATTCACAACGCGTTGACGTGTAGTCAATAGCAATTCAACAGGTTTAGTTTGGTGACGTCAATCATTGGCGCTTCACAGATCGTCTCATCAAAATAGTGAGAATAGTTTGCGTTTGGTCTGCGGCTCCCGTAAGTTGTGCGCCTTTCCATCAGAAGCAAACCACGACTGTCGAGAATTTCACGTGTCTGCTTGCAGTTGGTTACCACGACCGTGTCGATTATTGAATAACGCCTACGCGATAGGTGATGCAGTTAGCCAAAAAGTAAACTTGCGTCTGCAAGCGTCTCCACACTCTCGGATGTAGTTATTTGACACAACTTGGATAAGAGAAGAATGTGGTGATTTTAAAGTGTATTTTGGTATGCGTCAAACCGTTTTATTATTACTTACGAAATACTATGGCTTTCTACTGGAAGGGCACCACCTCGTGCTCAATTGCTTTACCAAAACGGGTTGTACCTCTACTCATCCGATGTGCTCCACACAGAAATACGAGTTTCAACGGAATGAAATCGAACAAGGAGATGATAAGTTCGACAAAATTGTCTGATTGGCATTAAAATAATTCTCCTTTGTTGGTTCACAGAAAGCTCTATATATTTACATCGAAAGTGGATGTTACGTCATATTTACTGGACCTTCCAGCGACATATTAGTAACGACAGAAAAATAAAATAAACTGAAAACACTAAATACCTTGACTTACCGTTGGTATGAGCACTATGAGAACGAACTGGTTTTCCCAGTTGATCGATAACTAATCACTGGTGCTTTACAGCATTTTCAGTAACCGGTCTGTGTGAACTGACAGCCGTGTTGACCACTGTGTGACTGAAATCACCTTAGGCCCGACAAGCCAGGTAGTGTTCAAACTGGTCAGTCACCTCGAGGGGGAGAGACGGTAACTGTTCTGTTAACTACTCGACGATCTAAGGATCAGACCCACTGAGTCAAGTTAAACTCACGGGAACCATCAAACTGGCTAAGCAATGCATAGAGTCCTGAAGGATAGTCCGGGGATTGGTTGTCATTATTCGAATATAAATCACACCTGTCTGTGGTTTTCAGGCCCAGTTAAATTTTTCAGTCAGTACATTCAAAAAGCATTGGAGAGATCTATTCGGTAACGCATATCTTTAAAACGACCTCGGTTTAAACTCTGATCGACGTTCTCATGAGATAATCGTACTGACCAATGTGCATAAAGCACGGCGGAGCATACGCACAAGCAAATGAGTAGGAGTGTTTAGATGCAATAATTTGACCGCGTCTAGCGTCAGATCTATTGCGTCATTGGGACGTGAACCATAATCCAAATCGCGGTTGCGGTAAGGACGACCACTACTAAAGAGATTCAGAAGCCAAGATCCACCCCTCAGGTGTTTCTTTCCGAATGGGTTTGAATGTGTGCGGTGTTTAGATTTCAGCAACCAAATCACCGATTACTTATCAATGAAGAACTGGCAATTCTAGATGGCAGTCTACCCGAAACATCCCATAGTAGAGTGTTTCAGTTCACCATGAATTGAGACAGAATGCATGAAAATTCCAAATTCTGAAAAGACAACGCAACAATATACGCTTCATACACGTCAATAACATGGCTGCATTTCCATTAAGTTAAGGTTTTATAATGACCAGTCTACATTCGGGATCTTAGTTCAGTCTGAACGCCTGGACTTTGCTGGTTCGAAGTATACATCTAAACTCGAAAATCCTTAACTCAGCTGCTGAAAAGCACTTCCAGAGATGGATAAGGCAACAACCATCTCGCTGTTTTTTTTTAAAAGCTTGTCCCAATCATATCGAGACGATGCATAAATTGTTGAGACTAGGTGAATGGACTTCATTCTGATGGTCTCCTTCGAGCAGGCAAAATGGGTTACTTGTCCCTGGAACTTCTGAAGCAGCCACGTTTTTTTTAGCATATTTGTGATCAACACGAATATACTAGATTAAGCATTCTTGCAAATTCCAGTCAATGCAGACGTGTGGCAGTAGTGAATGTAAACACACGGGTCTAAATCACAGGTTAACGAAATTAACTAAACAAGTGTCCGTTCTCTCGTAATGGTGTTACGAGGTGTACACATAGCATTTACTTTGTAAACGTGATGCAGACGCTTCTAGGAGTGAACGAGGTCTCCCCACCAGACATGCTGCAATATTTTGCTTGCATATACTCAGCCGTTTAGTTGGTTAGCAGTAACTTTGTCATGAACGGACGAAATGATAACCTAACACCTACACTGTACACGAATTCTGACGTTCGTCAAATCCATACGGGGACAACATTGTTTAAATCAATGAATCGTTGTGCTCAGGTCGATCATTCCTGTTCGCCTGACGCACAAAATGATTGGAGTAAAATTGGCATTGGTATGAAAACCTACTTGACTACTTTGAGAAATGTTTGCTATCTTATACCAAGAAGGTAACATCGGACGGTCTACCAAACGCATTGATTTCTTTTAGTGTACTCAGCAACCCTAACACGACACAATTATGTGCATTTGTCAACAATCCTGCTGGCAAAACTCATCGCTTGTTTCGAAAAATGGTTACAACACGTAAATCTGGATTTAACCACTACGTGAAATATGGATGTAACTAAGTTTATGTAATACACGATTATTTAATTTGAGTCGTCTTTTTTCGATATCAAATAGGCTGGTCATAAAGATTTTAACTCAACGATTATGCATTTTTCCAACAAACCAAGTAAACAAACCTACCATTTTCTTACTCAAGCTCCGTAGTGAATTGGTATCGATAACCTTGCTAACTTCATTAGCTGTTGCACTTCCTTCACTCGTTGCCGGAAACACCCCGACTATGTATAGTTAACCGACAAGCTGACAAGCACGTGTGACTGCCCCAGAAAGGAGTGGGATGAGTTTGACACGCAGGTGGTGCCACTGGCTGCCAGCAACATGGAGAACAGCCGGTGCAAACTTGTTCAGACTACTTCGTGGCCTACCGAATAAGTGTCCAGATGAACATTTTCCTTTATGTGCATATATTCGATTCCTGTGCTCGCGCGGTTCTGATGAGAAACAACAAGTCCGGAAGAATTGTGCGTCATTCTATGGATAGTAAGTGAGATCAATTCATTGTTGGCCTGGTGTGTATAATGATTGTTTGACAATGTTACAAGCATTCCAGACTGGATTCATGTCTGTAATATATGGTGGAGAGAATACTAATGTACGATGTCTGAAACTAACGGTTTGCTTCAGTAAGGAACTTCGAAAATTCCTGATTGTTCTGTGCTGACAGTCGAAAGGTGCTTCCTACAAACTCGTCTTTCTTTAACAGTTGTCAAGTTATTTGTTTCTAGTGAAAAATTCTGGCTTTTCAAAGTGACATCGTGTAGGCTGTATGTCGTCACGAGTTTACCACTGACCATCGTCCGGATCATCCACATAGAGTCATGTTACTTCATCTATTCAACCATATGATCCAAAGCTCAACATGATCTATTTTAACGATTAAAATTTCTTATATATGAGTTGACTTCGCTTAGTATGTGTTTTGGCTTATCTTCCTACTAAGCATTATTCAGAATAATCGTCCCTTTTTATTAAATGCACAGTGAAGCATCCAAATATTTTGTATTTGAATACTAATCCTTCTTGATACAGTGGTTACTGCTAAATCGAATTACGACCGATGGGAAAATAGGTCCAAACTGAATAGAACTGTATTGCGTTTTATGTTTTTGATATAAAGAGCAATGAGCCATTACAGCTCGGTACATAACACAGCCGAGTGAAAAAACCTTCCGGTTTTGAAGTACTTAAATGAACCTATATCCAACAAACATGATGATACAGTAGATCGATGGTAATTTTTTCAGTAAAACTGGATTATTACAAACGTACCAGTAGAATAAGCGGAATTATTATAATGCACTTGTGACACACACACACAGTGAAAACCAAGAGAGTAAAGTGTTGTGTAATCTTCAGCTTAGTGGACTTCAGAAAAGTGGAGAGAAAAATTGGAGACAACGTAGATGGTGAAGATCACCAGCCTAAACGATTGGCAAATGGCCACACTCTTTCGCTTCAGAAGTAGCATGCGTCACATTGCAGCAGATCTCTGGTAAACAAAACAATGATTGCCTCAACTGATCAACTGCACCCGGGGGTTCATCGGGAGTAAAAACGTTGCAAACAGGCTCGTTTTCCGTGAGGTGCGGGGATAGGGCCGTTAAATAAACAATCATATGTAGACCAGATACCACATACTGAAGGATGATGTAATATTCTGAAGAATAGAGATGAGAAAGACAAGACACTTGCAATTGAGAAGGATATATCTAAACTCTTAAGAAGCACGACGTAAAATGAACGGACTGACACTTCACTATTCGTGTGGGTACAACCAACTGGATCAGTTATACCAAGACTATAGCTTGCCTAAACGTCATGAGGATAGTTTATGCCTATACCCGATTTCAAACACGACGAACTCTCCATATTAGGCACTGGTGCAGTGGTTAGGTGAACTTTTTGAAAGAATTCACGCGGGACCTCAAAAATACATTTCAGTTGATTGGATCTATGGAAGATCAGACTGGATGTGTGCTCGCTCTTTACGTTCGCGTTACTCAGAGGCAATTCGTTTTATGCTTGATTACATGTTTTCCAATGATATGGAATTTGAAATGCCGGATAGGCGAAATAAGAAACTCTTGTTAGTTTGCACACAGGACATCCAATTTCAGTTTGGTGGGAAAATATATTGTCAAAACGATGAGGTCTCAGTGGGCTCGCCGTTAAGTCAATTGCTGGCTGACATTTTCATGGGGACGATTGAGCAAACAAATCTGACAGGATTGATAAAACAGTGTGTACTGTACAAATAGTACGTAACGATAGCAACACTGATACTGACTCCCTATTACCACTAGCTAACTCAGCTGACAGGAAATTCAAGTCCACTATGGAGGTAGAACAGGAAGAGAGATTAGCTTACCTCGGTATCACATTACTGAAACATCTAGATGGATCGATTCAACGGGGCATATATAGGAAGCGGACATGGAATGGCCAGTATACCCATTTTTACAGCTTTGTCCCAATAAAGCAGAAACGGAACTTGATACGCTGTCTAGCAAACCGAATCTACAAAATTTGTACTCGTAATATGCTAGACAAAGACCTCAACCTTTTATGTTAAACGTTTCGCGCTAACGGATATTAGGACATTCCTAGTTCGAAATATGCAACGAAAGGAACAGCAAGGCTGTGAATTATCTATCAGGTTGAAGACCACCTATTTGAACTTGTCGTACAAAGATGAATTATCATGTGTATCGCTAATCAGAAGGTTCGACACGGCCCTAAGGACTACGATCCATGCACCACAACTAAGACTATCGTTCACCTGTAGGCCAATTGTACGCTATCACCTGAAAAATGCAATGCTCAGTAGTGCTACCTCATATTGTACTCATTCTCATGTTTTTGTGGAAGAAGTTACATCGGTTGAACAACAAGGCGCCTGTCGGACAGAATACGCGAACGCCATCCTGCTTAGTTGACGACCGGGCAACAACGAGAGATTTCCAGCGCAATTTTGGCCCATCAAGTCAACTCGGATCGCAGCGTCAACGTGGACGTCACCTTTAAACCGATCTGATGTGTCAAATATGTTCACACCAGAGGTGTGAAATATCGTATCCTGACCGTTGTGGAGACTATCGGAATCCGGTTGTGAAACCCCGGCCTGTGCACGCAAAAGTCTTTTTTCAAGCACTGAAGTTACCACAGTCTGCTATTGTCGGAACACTTAACACAGCGCCACAGTAACCACATCCGTACTCCTTAAATGACATTAGATTCGCACCGTATTAGATTCCCGGCAATCCTGTCCTGTATTTGGTCTCAAGATAACATACCGAAAATTAGCTTGTTCACAACGCTTTGACATACGATAAAACAAAAATTGAAAAGCACCGTGAAGCATCTTTTCTTTTCCCATAAAGCAAAAACTGTACATGCTGTTAGACCCACTCTGTTTGAAGCTGCTTTCAGTTGTGCGTGCGCTTCGATTCTTCGGCATTCTGACATAAAGTGAGTTAGTCTCGTAGACCATTTCCTACCTCAGGAACAAACGACTTTGCCCACCAAACATAACTTTTAAAATTAGCCAAATTGTCAGTCGTCATAAAAGTCAGTCCTCGTAGGTCGCACGTCAACAATCTTAATTAAGGTCACTATGTGAATAGGACGCTTCAGATTCTGAGTAAAACTATCCTGTTGATATTCTCTTCGTACACGGCAAATTTGCACGAAAAGATGCATGCTACAGTTTATCAAAATTGAAGTAAAACCATCACATAGAAACTGCGTATTTAGCACATCAATTTTACCATAAATATCAATGAAACATGACACATCTCCGCACATAGTAACAAGATCTCAATTGAACCTCATGTGGACCACAACAGCTGACGTAAACATCCAGACAGATCGATCAACTGTTCCTTCAAGTGCATGATGGTTGCAGTTGGTCCGTTAAGCTTGACACTGCAGGTGAACAAGAACGGGCTGGTGAGGCCTGCATTTGGTCGGTAGTTGCTAACATGCACCAACAAGATAGCTTACGAACTGCTGAATCACACAATATCCTTAGAATTCCCGTTTTCATTCTTATCGCTCCTACCATTATAACCCAATCGACATCCTACACATACTCCCACTTCTACTCGAGGGCTGAATTGTTTCCGTTAGGAAACGCCCACTTAGCACATAAAATTTCCCGAAGAGTTGGAGCTCTGGACCTAAGTTAAAGTCCGTTGCTCATCTTTTTGATGACTATCCCTGCCCTGAGAATAGTTGTGTCAATACTCTTCACGCATTCACACTCGGGTTCGTAGGTCCGTCTCGACTTTCATTGAAGAGTTCACCATTGGTATTATAAGTTTGACTTTTACAACCACCTCTGGTCGTCTGTGCAAGCTTGTTTGTGTGCAGTTACTGCAAGGTAACCCGGGTTATCGAAACAAACTTAGCAAGCCGCGTTTTCGACGGTCACCCTAAAAATTTACCCGAAGGATGAATAGTAATCATGTATCAATATATTCGAACTATCGCTGTCCATTCGTCAATTGATCGAAAATTTTGAGAAACCAATGTGTCGGACAGAACCGCACGCTTTAGGTCACAATTATTGGGGGGGGAGGGTTGAACGTTTTGAGTGAAACTAAATTGCAACGACATAACAGAGATTAATAATCCCGGCGACATAGTTTGTTCAATCCCAACAGTCGTTCGACGGTTTCATTTCATTTTCTCAGCTGCACATAAACACCAACATTTTTTCAGTTTTGTATGGATACCAATTGTGTGCAAACGAATGACCACTGCGTTGCTCCATGAAATTAAGTCAGAATCATTACTTGTGAAGATGTTCGACGCACATAGAAATATTTTCATTTCTGAATATTGGTCTGAAAAACTTCGAAACTAGTTCAGTTTCTTACACTAAGAGGGGTTTTGATATACTAATTCATCCGTTTGATAGATACTATCAAACAAGCACAAATTTAGACAAGAGCAATTGCGGGAAATTTGGTTCGATCTCGGAACTTGCATTTAATGATCGAGTCTTTGTGTACCTGACAATTTTGAGAAGACGGTGTTGTGGCCACTGTTCAAATCAACAGTGAAGTGGAAATTTAGTTACAAAACATTGCTATCAAAATTAGTAAATTGAAAACATCAAATAACCTAAGTAATCAAGTAAATAAATGTTATTTCTGCATAGCACCAGATTGGATGTAACTACGGATTCACCGACCTAACACAGAGCGAACAACGGAGGTGAGGTTTCATACGTCACGAACGTTTTTTTGGTTTTATCCAGTCGCTGTCGATTTCGGTAAACGATAACCGATATGACAAAATTTCATCTGACATACAGACTGCGAAGCACAACCATCGCGTACTGAGCATCGATATTATCTGGTCAATTGATCACGTATCCTAGAAGTCTCAAAATCTTCTCTGGCGAACGGCCGAATTGCTCGTTCGATCAACTCATTTGACGCGGAACAACTCACGAAACAAACGATTGTCGAACGCAACAAAGCTGTTCATATACTTTGCAAAGATAGACTGCATTTTCGAAACACTGAGCAAGATATACCGCATGTAGACTTTGCGTCCAATTTTCAAATAACAGTGTCGCTTTTTAGACGTCTTAGATTTCGAAGGCAAGAAATGACAGGGCGCGTCCTCGTGACTAACACTGCTTCTGCAAAAATGACGATACGGTCAAGCGAGATGGCACTTTTGAACATGATACAACGGTTCACAGGATCAAGTCACTATTCACAATACAGGTAGCGGGGATTGGCAACGTCCATCGTGAAGCTGTAATTTACAAGTGCAAGGTGGATTCACAGAAATTAACTCGGCTTTTTAACTTATCCAGTATGATACAGATTCTGTCAGTAAGACGGTTGAACAATGCGAATTCATTTACCATGCAGTGACTTGTCATCATAACAAAAAATTTATATGAAAATCGTTGGAATCTTGAGCAGCATGTTCTAGATGTCCTGTGTTACAAAGTGGTGCAAGAAGAAAAGTTAAGACAAGCATGGCAAACATCATTCAAGGTAGTAAACACCATAGACAACTGCCCTTATATTCTTATTCTGCTCACAAAATGAGCATACAATAAATAAAGCAGATGTTTGTCTATCTGGGTTCGCCTCATTCAGAGAAAAAAACATGGGTCCGTTAAAATCACTGAATATCCAGTTCACAGGAGCTTATAAACAACTAACTCACATATAACAGTTCCAAGAGTGACATAAAACGTAACCCATCCGAAACGTAACTTTAGCATTGAACAAATCGTTGCCTCCTCTGATCTCTGTAGATCCGATGTGCCTTTCGGCCAACTTTGACTCAAACAGCCCATTAACAATAAATCAAAATGCGAAAAGTCAGGGCTTCGGCTGGATTCGAACCAGCGACAGAAACACCATGCCTGTCGCTGGTTCGAATCCAGCCGAAGCCCTGACTTTTCACAGTTGGGTCCCATCTAAAATCATCAATCTGCCAAACTACTCATTAGTAAATCAAAATGTGTTTCTTATATGCTAATGATGAACGTCCAGACTAATCCGCAACGCTGTGAAGAGAACTACTTTTCAAAGTCTGATCGTCACTATGTCTTTAATATTCACACAGAAAATTCGGTCCCCTGTCTCAGCCCAATATAATTACAATATTCCGATTATTACAAAACTAAGTTGGCGCAGTGGAACGGTATGGAACAAACCAGTTAGATACTCACGCTAATCCGATGTCAAAACGAGACGTTCGAACTACAGCGCAGCGTGCGTCGACGTGTAGAAAACAGAAATAATCATCATTTTTTCAAACACCAGAGACTGAGTTGTGTTCATTGTTGAAAAATATATTTCTCAGTTGCCCACCCTCTTTGTCAACCGATGAACGGGATGTCACTACACAGAACGTGGGTAGCAGAATTTAACACGTAACAGTTTTGGCAAATCCATTCAACTGCTATAAAAACAAGCACCTGACTGCACCATCCGTAACAAACGAGGAGAATACCCTCGAGGCATTTTGTATATTGGTATTCGGCAAAGACTGTAAAAATTATCGACTATGTCGATTGACAGAAACAATTCTGATGAGCAATAGTCAGTCAACGTCCGTCGGCATGAATTAGCCCGTACAAGAGTAACGAATGCAACCAGATAGACAGATGATCAATACTCAGTCTTATTCAAGAAAAGTATTTGCATATACTAAACTCATTGATTCCGACTTGAGGCCAGTTGACAGTTTGGTTGCTAGAATCAATGATGCTATTCGATCGGAAAGAAAAACACTACTTCTGAAAGACAATATGTCTAGAGGGTCCTTAAACGAAATCGAACAGAAGAATTAGATGTACACATGTATCGTCCATTCAAACAACAACCTGTTGCACTGAACCAATTTGCACAGTCCCTAATGACTTCCTTCAACAGAACTTCTCAAAGATAAGACAGTAATGGTGGTGAAAAAAAGATTAACACTTGCGCTCACTATGACAAGTTACATCTTCGAATTGTAAGTTCCACACTTATATATAAAATTCCTGTATGGCAGAACAGGCTACATTCATAGGGGTGTCTAAAAATCACAAATATCACTTGAATGAGGACAGATAAACGATAACTAGTGATTTCTTTACCTCAATTTGCAGACTACAACTTGTCTCAAAGAAGTAGCAACTAATTCTAATAAATGTTTTGATATCCGGTTAAGTTGTAGGTAAAAATCACAGCAGACACGGGAAGAACCAAGCCGATCATTTATAAGTCACCGGTAGGTCATTCGCCTCTTGATGCACTGCTAAAGAAGACGGAGATAGAAAGAAGGGGTTTCTGATAGTTGAAAACTGCTGATGGCGATGTTCGTAGCTCGGGTTGAGGATTCAGTTCTTGGGATGTTCGCCGAGCTTCGCATTTAGGTTGCAAACGTTTCATCAACAAACGAAGTGACATTATCAGTACGTAATTGTTTTGGCGTATACGTTTGAGTACAAACCAAGAATGTGTAATGTCTATAAAAAAGTTGTGTTGCGCACAAAACAAACATTGAATGGAGGTTGAGGGGCTGGAGTGTTCAACGAGAGCAATTCGTCGATGTAATGGTTTTTGTCAAATTGACTTAACGAATGCGTATTTGCAAATTCCTCTGCATCTAGAATCTCGGATGCTGACAATCAATGCACCTTGAGAATTAGTCCAGTCCAATTTCAAACTTTTTGGGTTAGGTCTCACTTTGTATGTTTCAGATTAATCTTGAGGAGACGATTTCCGAGGCTGATGGAGTGTGCACACATCAGAATGCAGTCGGTTACGTGAACACTCCTGGAGGACGACAGTTGGTGGGGCTGCTTGTGGCATCATTTAAGAGGCAGCAATGTGACAATAAAATTGTCAAATTTTGTCGCTACAGTCCGAGAATTACACTCTATTGTTTTTCAACATGCGATGGAGGAAACAGGCCCTGTCCTGATCGATAAAATACCACTGGTTGACATCAGTGTGTCAAACAAACGATATTGTCACTGTCAATAATGTCTTGAGAGTAATTCTTATCTTAAATCGAATCTCGTAAAATTTCGGTGCTTGCATCAGCGAATGACCGAACATCTCCCAAGATGGTTGATTTAATCTGCTACACAAACAAATAGTCAAACCAGCAACCAAACAAGAAACCCAGAGTCATAAATTCCGGGGCATAGCCTAGAGATACGCCACAAGGTCGACACAATCAAATCGTTCACTGCTTTCTTGCGAAACTCAAACCTCGAAATTCTTGTCATCAGTGAGGTCGTGTTAGTCAAACGAAGATAACCAATGCCATGCGCAAAGGTTAGCAGTTAAAACCATCCACCTCTATTCTGAGCCTAAGTTCACTTCCTTCAACTATCGTTCTCGTGTCCTCTTTGTTTGCTCTCTCTCTTTCTCCATATATATATATATATATATATATATATATATATATATATATATATATATATATATCAAAATGTTCACTACCCTCAGTGTGTCTTCTAGCGGTTTTGATTAAATAAAAGCTAGTCATAATTTACAATACAAACGACTGAAACCTATGCATGGCCGGGAACGAATAGACCACTTTAGAAGGTTAGTCCGCACGGCAGTTAGGAGGCTGAGGCTACGTCCGATTTCTTTGATAAACGGTACCACGCTGTTTACTGACGCCTCTAGTACTGGCACTGGTGACGGTTTTGATTAGGTACATACAAGGTCTAGAAATTAAGTCAAGACAGGACTATTCACACACATACACACACACAAGAAAGCGCTTGTAATACTCAGGATTGCAAACAAATTGCATAAGCACTTACTTTGTATTCAGTTCAACATTACAACTAACAATCAAACTCCACAGTGGCTAACAAAACCACACGAGTCAACTGTGAAATACTGATAATCAGTAGTACAGCGACTGAGTTCGGTTGCAGGTGTCTCCGCTTGCGGTGTTGTCCAGGTCAGTGAATCCTTTAAGCAAACTCCTACCATGATGCTTCGGGTTTTCCGAGACCTAATAACGAGGTTACGCATCTTTAACGGTTCCAAACAGCACACGTGTTCATAACAAGACAACAAGAAACTAATATGGCGTACTAATCACCAAGTGTTAAAAAATACCCGATATGGTTCAGACACTGAGACTGAACAGCACGGCCCTGTGAAACACCGTGACGAAAGGATAGACCGGTTATATCGTGGTCCCTGCAACGTGCCTTATTGCAATAATTTGGAAATAAGTAGCCTAGAAGTTCACAAAATAAAATCTGTTCGGTAGGTAGGTTGGTGGTGGAAAAATAATTCGGACATTGACAATAATGTGAAAAACCTAGTCATGCTTCCTCAGGAACACGATCGAAGAGTTCGACACACTTGTCGGAGAGTCACTTGAAAAAACGTGTAGCTACTATGAGCGTTTCTCGGTGGACCTTACGTTTTAATGAGAGTTGATGGCTCTAGTTGCTTCTTATGGCTTTCCGGATAGACTTCTCAATCGAGAGGAAATCTACAGGTTTTAGCGGTTTACAATGGCATTAAATTCTGTGTTGCTGTAATAAATGAACGTCGAAGCATATGTGCCTAGACGATGTAACAGAAAACCTGATACTATACTTAAAAGTGTTAATTCCGAAACATTCTTCGAACAGGATACACTCCTTGACGTTTTGCTTCAGCACTAGAACACAGTTCATTGAGCCAGAAAAAAAGTAAACAAATATTCAAATGTGTCTAAAGGTAACACTCCCATATGCTAATTCGACTGATGTGGTCTACTGACAAACCACACAAGTATGATGGCGCAACTTAGGGACAGGCATTATACATTTTAGTCATATTCAAATTTAAATGCGTAAATCTAGAAGGGGCACGGTTGAATGTGTCATAATTGATGAGCCAAGGGGATCAGAGTTTCGGACAGAAGATAATACAGAGGAAATTCGGAAAAATCGAAATCATGCTGTGAGCAGCAGTCGAAAACGTGATAATCCCCGTCCTCAGTCTCGGAATAGAACATCAGGATTAAGCAAAGTTGGGTTTGAAATCTCAGTTGATCCATTGGGTTTCTTTTGCATGACCAAACTAATCGAATTACTTTAAATACTCAATTTTATCAGCTGATAGCAAACTCGTTTATCAAATACTCATATGAATGCGTCCGAGTTGCCACAAAGAAAAATCGTTTGTTACAGTCCAACAGCAATTTCCTCTCTGCTATGAACTAAGGAAGCTTAAGTGTGAGCTCAAGGCCAAAGCAATTCGAATTTTAATCCGCGTATTATAAAACTGACTGGCGCAACTCCTTCGCGAATCACATGAGTAAGATGTCAGACAAACTGAGTGGCCGGATTGCCTTAGGTGAAATGCGCCTCGAACTCCAATTATTCTGTCCCCAAAGGAATGATAGTGCGTGGATACGTCGGAGGGTACCTCCGAAGGTTTCGGTGCACGATTTAATCGGACCAATCATGGAAATACAGCCAATGATTATTCGATCACTTAGCTCACACATTAGGTGAATATTACTCTTCAAGTTTATTGACAGCTGTATAAAAGAATCAAGGGGGGTGATGAGGCGACCGCACGTTTACGGATCAGAAAGATCCTGGTTATTTCGTTGAGTAAGACGGTAACTGTCGCCCGTTCGATTGAGGACTTCGTCACCACTTAACTCGCCCACTGGAGACGCTAACCGCCACGACCGCAATCAGTAGCGCGTTTGGATCAACATAACTGTCAAACTCTCCATTCGATTGTATCCCTTTTTCTATCGATATATTTCATATGGAATAATCCTCGATACTGTTGGATCGAATGTTGGCACGTTCAATAGCACCAGGTAATCGAGCTCAGGATGAGACTTTGTACAGCACACGAAGTTCCAAACTTCTCTCCGATCTTAAATTTTCAGATTCATGAGGTGTGGGGGTAAATCCGCAAACCGAATTTGGTGATGCAGGTGCACAGACGTACGTTGGCTTCGGTCACTGTGAAAGATTGGCCATGTTTATGAAAATTCTCCAAGGAATCAAATTTAAAGTGCATTACGAATAAGTGATTCGGAGGCAACCCTTACGTTTGAGGACACTAAGATATCTGAGAGCTCCTGTGAACGCTAACTTCAGAAGATTCGTCGCAAGGTAAAAAAAAATACAACCGTACTTGCATTTAGGTCAAAATCGCGCTTGTTCCAGACGAATGTGTCCTTCCACAAGGCTGATAAGCGAACACATCATAGAACCAGAAAATAAATCAAGTGTGAGAGACAATAACGATACCTTTGTATATTTTGCATGTATGGGATCCTCAGTTCTGAACAACGGAACAAGCAGTCGCAGGGTGTCTTCAATTTCGTAAAACGTACCGAGTTGTAGGGTTAACCTATCGCCAACACTTTCAAAAAAAGGTACGGAGAGATCAAGGATGTTCCTATGCTTCGTCGGTTCAGGCAACAAGTACTGCAGATCAGCTTATAAAACAAACGAAACAACGCGTAAGTGCACATCCTAACGTAGTGGTAGATTTCACATGCAGTCATAACCATCAATAAAACCAGTATCAACCGAATAACCATGTCAACCAATAGTGTCGGATCAATGAGATAAACAGTTCTAGGTCAACAACAGGAATCAAGCTAAGACAATTGTAGTCATAGGTGAATGACGAACGGTGAATAGAATACACACAAACAATACTGACACTTTAGATTCAGATAGAGAGCCGCCGGGGACGTAACAACCGACCAGTCGGGTCTTTTCATATACACGAACCGGTTCAGGTGCATTGAGCTGCTTTTCAAAATGCTCAACCCATTCATCAAGTGGATATTCACTGAAGGAATTAAACAACAAACAACCGTGAGCAAGTATAGGCCACGAAACTGGAAACTTATCACCAACGTGTCAAGAAGGAAGTTGGGCAACACTTGCAGTAAACAACTGCGAACTCCCTGAGGGCTGAAAAAGGTTCAATTCCCAAAATTACTTTTGGCAAATAGAAGACCAATTAGCAGTGCCAATTACGAAATCCCCAGTCGATATTATACCTCTGAAATGTTGCCATTCCATTTAGTAGTGTTGTGATCGTTCCGGACCAAATGAAGCCAGTGATACTACAGAATGTGAGAGCCTGATCATATTAGTTGTGTAAGGTTGAAAGTGTTACAATATTTGTTTAATCGTGGAATACAGTATGAGTATATTGAACCGATACTCTGTGGCAAAGATGGTCAGAGATGCACTCAATATACCACAGAGTTGGTTCAGTGTGTTAAAAAAATGCATAACGATGAAACTGGAATTCGTATTGGTGCTTTCACTAGGTCCGTCAATTTGAAGGAATGACACGACAATAGGCCAATTGGCATAGATCAAATAAGAATGCCATGTTGCTGTAATTTCACAATGGGCTGATATCTACCCTTCTAAACTCTAGCATCGGACTAACTGATAGAGAATGTGATGCAGATTAATTGGATCAAGTCAAATGTTATGAATTTGTCATGTATAAAACTAAATTTGCTTTAGCCGTAGTGGCTGCATCAAGATACAACAACTTATACACCCTATGTAGGCGATATAGAAGCATACCGGGCAAGTCAGGTTAGGCTCAACATTATGAACACACATGCTGTGTTGGATTATCAAACCAGAGGTGCGTCGTATTTCAGCACTCAGTAGAATAACTCAGCGCGGAAGGGAGGCACGTCAAAAGGTCCACAACGAGCGGATCGAGGACAGTATGGGCGTTCAAACTGGATCGGATCAAGAGGCGGGACATGGCAAGCAAAACGGGATAGACGACCAGATCGGAGGCACGATTATTCCAACTCTCGGTACGGTCGTATAGTATGGTCAAAGCTCACAGTGGATAGATTACAGACAACACGAGCGACCGGACGAGCCATCGCCCAACGAGATCGGACCAACTGACAATAAGGTAAGGATTGTAGTGTATTGGAAGCTTTTTTGCCACACTGATCTCACACGCAGATTCGTCGTGCATAAACAATAATAGAGTATGATGTGTAGTATTAACATCCATAGTTGAACAGAAATCACAATCCTGGAGTTTAAAACCTAGCATGGACAAACAGAAGTGGGTAAAGACAGCCAACTAAAGGATGGCGATCAATCTCAAACTTGTATGGCAGGAATAAATAATGCTAGTCGAGAACGTTTAGCTATCCTAGTCTGGGTTAACCGATTGCACCTTTCTAACGAAATTTTTAGCTGCTTATCAGACTAATTTATCCGCCTCATGGGCACATGGTAAGTAATATTTGTTAACGTTGCCGACCCCCTTTCGTATAAGTGACGAGCCCATTTACAACGTTCTGTTCGTGACAGCTTGATTTTTCATTTGGTGTTAGATGCAGTAGTACGGTGTGCTGTGAAAAGCAATTGATAGGAGATACTCGGTGTTCCAAGACCAGTCACACACAAGCATGCACATGACGTGCTGAATGCGTCATTTGCTAGGAGTGCAAAACTAAGGTAACAAGCTACTACTGCGTCTGCAGCTGGAAAATCAGAAGAGTGGATAAGCAGAGCTTTTACGACCTACAATACACGGACGACACCCACTTCCATCGCCAAATTTTCCCCGCACAAGAGCAGTCCATCATGTGTACAAGTTAGAGCTTCTTGAGCACGGTAAGAAGTTTTCCGTGAAAAACTTTTCGCCAATGGATTATTTCACACTTTGCATTATGAAGACAGTATGATATTCATCAAGCTAGGGTCATCTGGGCACTTCAAAATTTCGATGATACGGTACAATGATTTATCTGCTCGAAACTCGTCACTCCCGATTTCTATTCGACATAATTTGCTGACCACTAGAATAATTATGCGATCGGCTCGTGGTAGCCACGCTGTAGGAAAAAGACCATGGAAAGGGATGTGCGGACCGCGACGAGTTGTCGTAACCAAAATGATCGTCAAAAAATCCACATCGACAAAGTACGGAAAACGCACACAAAAATAGCAGTCATTCTAAAGAGGTTGACGGTCATTAGAACAAACTGTATGAGGAACATATTCATTCAGATACAAACTGTTGAGTTCCACCTGAATTTGAAAGTACCGTCGAGTGTGGAACAATTTACAAATCACTAACAATAAAGATGGACTTGGGAAATATGACACTACTCGGCACAACACAAACAAGACACACTCAAGCCAATTAATCGAAGCTCCACACTGAACGCAAAATGTAATCAATGGGCATAATAATCCGGGGTCGAAAGGAGCAGAGGCCAGAATAATGGGTCAATAACTTGACTGAGAATGCTGGCACATCACTGTAATAAGGCGACGTTCAGAAAGTCTGCCGACTTACACTCGCGTCCCGATACGAACTCCCTGACCTTGAAACTTTTAAACTCGTGACTGCTATATTTTGGATTTTTCAAATAAGATCTGAAACAGTGATTCTAGAGCGACTAATTCCTTCTATAGGCTTACACTGACGGGATTATCAAGAATGCAAACAAAACAGCCAACCGTTTCGAGAGAAAATCAACAAGAAAAACGTGCATCCTGATATGATTCTCAAATATTGGTCAGATATTGAAAGAGGACGAATGAAGTAAAGTTGAGTTTGGTTTTGCACATCAGTTGTACATGTTCTCAAGTAACACACTGAGCTCCAAACGGACAAAGCTAGGCAAATTTCTAATCTCGGGATTAGACAATTTTCATATGCTCGGCCTAAGCGTTGTGGCCAATGGGGTTAATAGAGAACTAGATTAGGCGAAAAAACAGCGAAAAATAAACAAAGGCAAAAATTGAATATAGCTAAGAAGCATTTGTTAGCTTTTTTCTAGTCCGGTCGAAGCAAAGGGCTCACATCAACGGAGAATCGATATCCAAGGCGTATCCGTTCCGTGTGCGAGATTGATCAGTCATATAGACGAACACCCGTCCCTGATTCCAGCAACAAGCATGTGATCACTAAACGATTAATGAATATGAGGGACTAAAGGAACAGAATGCACAACAATAGCGGCCGACAAGCACAGAGGCATACGTGCATAAGAATTGAGTAGAAGCAAGGGAAACCGGTGTATAAAAAGGCACAGCCGGTGATTAGAAGAGGATAGGTTGATCTGATTCGTCAAGCGTTTAGGGCTGAACAAAAAAAAATAACGAGGGACAATAATATCAATAAATAATATATAGGTCAAAGTTATAAGTCCAAAAAAGATAATAAAGATTAACTGTGAAAAACAAAACCGCTAGCCAACATTCAAACACCAACCGTCAATTAAAATAAAGACTGTTAACAGTACGCAACAAAAAGAATACATAATAAGAAAAGTAATAAAAACAGATAATGCCATAATACAATTGCACGAATTCTTTCAACTCCGTATCATCTCTCCTCGTGAACGCGACTTTCACACTGCACTCTGAGTTTGGAAATTTTCGAACGGGAAAGCGATCCGGACAAAGCGAACAAAGCCTGAATGTGAGTAGAGAATGCAGGATGGTCCAAAACAGACAACTGCATACAGCAGATGAAGACAAATCCAACTTCAGATAATAAACAATTTTAATTTTGGTCCGTGTAGAGTACACAGTATTTTAAAATATTCAAAAATATTCACTTTTGGACAGTACAAGGTTTTTTTCACACGCCCAATCAAGTAACGTGGCCCTGTGGCTTAGTAGCTCAGCTGGTAGACAGCTTGCCGCGTCTAGGTATACTGGTTCTGTGGATGATTTGAATCCATAGAGTCCAGACTTTTTGCAACTGGTCTGTAGCGTTCCACTGTCGTGTACCAACTTTAATGACCATGAGACTAATTACGCTAAATCTCAGTCATTCATCTACCTTACATATGGTCAGCCGACCAGCACGGTTATGCAACGTTACGCTTGACACCCACATCTTTAACGTTACCACGAAAAGTACTGTCGAAGGGTGGCGAGGAAGTAATTAATTAGTCTAATCAACTACGATCCAAACTGTGGCTTAGAAAAACGTCAGCTCATCCAAGTGTGAAATGCATTTTAGAATGTCGAAATAATTGAATTGGTTGGCCTAGAAAACACAGTAGATAGAAGGTCCTTAAAAATGAGCCGAATGACTAACCTTACTTTTGGTAATCGTCTACCAGGAAGGCGAAATTTTTCGGCGACAATGAGACGCATAGATCAGAGAATAATGAGGAATGTCTGGACGCAAACAAAATACATATACTATTCCAGTCACTGCGTTAGCCAAACCTTGGTCCAACTAAACATATGGGGAAACTGTTACGGTGTCGGCCAACACAGGAACGTTGAAAGTTTGTCATAGACGGCGCATATACTCGTTTACATAAGGGGCTATATAAATATATATACATTTTTCTTTGATAACGGATCCTAGTGTGGATTTAAAACGTCACAATAAATCGTTCACCACTCAGTATGTGCCCTTTTTAAATTATATATATATATATATATATATATATATATATATATATATAGAAACCATCTGTCGGTCTGCACTTCTCTAAGCTAAGCTGAGTAGAAATGTATTGAAACGACAGCTTTCGAAGTCACAAACATCGTCTGCCGTGATGTCATGCAGCTAATGATCTGGTCGACTCATTTTACCAGGTCAAGACGATACGCCTCTCTAATGTGCACATCACTGGGTCTGTGGAGACTAGACGTTGATTTACCGATTATACATCTGTGTGCATAAAAGCCAACCTGTTAAGAAAGTCGAAGTAAAGCCTGGTTGGACAGGCTGCATGCCACAGGCATCCAATGGTGTATAAAACTCACGAGTGTGGACCCGAGAGACAATATACACACAGACTGACTTTTGGACAGACACAAGCGTTATACATATAACCATATAAGAAAATTCCACTGTTACGGCACTATATAACAGTGATCGATCCGAGGAAAATAAACACATACGATCCTTGTTCAAGTAAGCGAGCTTCTTGTGGTTCGATGCACATACTGAGCGAATGGGAAGTGTGTTGGGTCAGATGTCGCAAGGTCAGTTGACATGGACTTTTCCATACCAAAACGCAAACATTGTGCGGTTACCCGAATGACTAACCTGGAGAAATTCGTGACACCACAGTGTTTGTTTATCACGACACATGTTACGAAAAGCTGTCATCAGGACGGGGAATTCATTGCATTCCAACAATTGATCACGATGAAGCCGGATAAGGGCTAAACCGGCACGAAAGAGTATCTTATCACCCTCGTAGAATAAACAATCGAATATTCGTAGAGTGGTCTGCATGGAGTGGGGATCGGAAGGGAAACGGACAAGTTCGGAATGAAAGCGAGTAAAGCTAGACAAAGGAAATTTAAGTCTAGACAGGTAAAACAAAGAAGCAGACAATTTGAATAACACTGATGGAGAAGTTAACCTGGTGACAAAGTCAACTAATGTTAAAACCTATTAAGTACACCGGATTGTAGCAATTGCAGATTGACTTTCGTCTAAATGGTTTCTAAAAGAAAAGCATTGATATAAAGTGGTAGCATTTTTAAAACATTTCAAACAGTTAGAGAACCCATGTTTGATACAGTGCAATATCTGATTGCTCTTTTAGCGCGTATCTGTCGTCATACGCATACAAGTGAGAACGTATTTCAAGAACAGACAGTTAGTGCTACCCACATACGAAAGAGATATTTCAACCACCGATTTCTGTGTAGCTCCAAAGAAAGCGGTATTAGCAGAATCGGTTTAAACGTGTGTTCATGATTAGAGGAACACACTCCAAATGAGTGCAATACAGTGTCATACAACAATGTACGACATATTCAAAGGTCCACTAACAACCATTGGCAAATTCTCACTGATTGCGGAGCACCATAATGAATTTAAACTCACAATTCAGGCAAGTTTAAAGAACACCCATACTCGCGGAATATTTGACGGTCAAAAGAATGATGCATAAGACACAGCCAGAAACAACCATTAGACCTATAAGTTGATTATCACTCACATTTTACAACAGCATTCGGATTTGGATGGGCATTTTATTGCCTCGAAAGTATCTAGTTGTATCGAAACTAGACGAAAGGTTTGGTACTGGCCGACGTGCGGAAGAAGACACCGAACACTTAGCAGATGATCATAGTCGCACTAGATCGAGCACAGTTAGGATTTATTAGAAGTGAGCACTCGTATTTCACCTTGACCACGAAAGCTCAAACGACAGAGACGTAATACTTGAATCGCAGGTGTTGCACCGAAATACCCGGAATGAACGCAAATACCTACGCAGTCTATATAATCAACGAAGTTCCGTCAATGTGATACACTCTTTAGAGTGGTCGTAACGGAAATAGTTGTATGCAATATTTATCGATAGAAAGTTCAAACAAACAGGCAAAATAGCTCTCATTTGCAGTCCGACGTCCAAAATCGATCTAGACAGTGGGAACAACAGATAACTATGCAATCAAGATAAACCAAAATGACAAATGAAAGTTGCGCAACCAGAAGGATTCATTATCATCACAGACAGTAATACAACAGTGGTTCACATTGATGTACTGTGTGATGAGATAAATCACAGTAAAACCGTCTTCTGTAGTTCGAAGAAGTGCTCAGTCCATACCACTTCAGAAGGACAAAATCTCCTACGTGACTCTTAGTGGATTGCTTTTCATGTAAACGTTGTTGGTTCTATTGATTCTACGCACCACATAACACGATCGTTTCTTACTGACGCCGGTACTAAGAATTCTTTTATCACTGTTGAATATTTTATTACTGTTGGTTGTATGCAAACGCTTAAATACGTAGTTGATTTGAAGTCCACGTGTATTACTGGGCACGTTTCATTCACCCATGACAGCTGTGAACGTTTATTAACAAATGCATAGACCATTATGGATATTATTATTATTATTATTATTATTATTATTATTATTATTATTACCATCATGGACAGCAACACGTCAGTGGTTCACACTGATGCTTAACTGCCACACAACCACGAGGGGGAGAAACCACTCGCTATAGGAAGAGAGAACAAAAAAGAAGGGGAGGGGAAGGGGCCTAACTACTAAAATAGCTACGTCTATATTCAAACATACAACATCAAGGGGCCTACGTCTTGCTAACAAACAACCGAGCTGTAATGGAAAGGACTGCATTTCAGAAGAAAGGCGTCCAGGTGTGGTCTGGCTCAAATTGTAAAACCGTAATGTACACGTACTTAGCTCACTCAAGCGCTGTGACAAACGCTCCTTCGTCACATGAATTTAACGTGCGAAATTCAATAGACAGAGTGGATTAGGATCACGTGAACCCAGTGCGACAGGAGGTGTAAAAAACACAACCTGCCTTGAGAACAACTGCCGGATAATGGATATTGGATTACTTTTGGTTGTACTAGTAACGTGCGGTTAAGAGAGTTAGTACAACACAGATATTGTGGTTTGAACTATTATCAAGCAAGTAACGAGGAGCGTAATGTCGGCAGAATCAGAGTAAATAGCTTGAGGGTACATAGTAGTGTGGACCAAGACAGTGCAAATGTAAGGAAAGATACTACAATGACATCACGCAAAACAACGAATGAAAAATAATGTGGTGTCCAGAAGTTCGTTCCATCAAATAAACATGGTTGTGCTGTTCTTCCAATTCTCTGGGTCCCCGATCTACCAGTAAACTCTATTCAATTGGAGACAAATTAATGAATATGGAATAAAGACAACCGGCCGGCGTCAAGAGTGACATTGTTCAACGATAAAGGTAGCTGCCAGAAGACAAATGAGCATCGAAAGCAGAGTGAGATAGGTCGTGATATGAATCTTTCAGATGCGTTTCAAGACACACAAAAATGCCCATATTTTACACAACAGGGAGATGTTTATTTAATCAAGTGCATGACGCTACTTAAGTATGATATAGAGGAAGCTCTACTTTTGTGGCTTGTCGATGACCTCAAGGATCACCGCTTCAGTGTGAACGTCAACGATGTACTTTCCGATTGGTACTGCGCGAATAGTGGTGTATCACAGAGTTTCAAACTGGGATCACCGTTGACATTACAAGTGTTCAGAAACCTACAGCTTGTTAACTCCTGCTACTGTAGTAAGATGACGATACGGAAAGTCGGTGCATTGCGGACAGTATAACCGAAGGTACAAAAATGCACAGGGTTCCGGAAATTCCGTATCATAGGGCTACAACCAATGAACGGGATCTAGAAACCGTCATTTCGAATGACCTCAGTCGGTCATCAGACTATATTTCAATAACCAAGAAAACGAAATAGGTACCTATCAGACTGTTTGGGATGTTCAATAACGTTCAACTGGTAGGTGCGCTCCCACATTGAGCCAAGTTTGCCACCCGTATCTCACCAAGTATCTTATCTTAACTGCGAAAGTACGACGAACAGCAACGAAGTGGGTAACAGCAGGAAGTTCGTAGTCATACACAGACGGGGTGCTTGAACTGGGACAATTCACTACGTACTTCTGAAAACTAACATTTTAAAAATAGAATGTTCCAACAACCACAGGACTAGATTCGAAATTTATTCTTGCGTCTCTAAAAGCTATAATTCAGAAACAACTCAATGAAGCCACAGTATCAAATGTGCCGCTGGAAGTATACTCAACGCTCACACCAGAACAAACAGGCTGGAGTTTGTTACAATATCATTAGTTAGTATTTTCGAACGTAGGCTTGACCCACGTATTCAGGAAGCTAAGCTGGACGTTCAAATATCTTGGCCATCGAAACCATTTTGGCAGAGTGAGGTTACACTCGACCTTTTGTTTCTAGTCAGCTGAGTTTCGAGATGGGTCTGCTGTGTGTTTAACAGGTCATAACTGAGCATGTATTTTTGCTGCCCAATTATTATGTGTTCGCTTCCGGTACTTCTTCAAGCTCGTACTTTTACAACCGCTCACTTTACCCAAAAAATTCGGCCGTCATCTTGCCCGAGTCACTGAATACAGATAGGATGTACATAAGCATCTCCAGTTTCTTGTAATCTGTAAACTCCCAATGACTTTCATACTAAAGCTACAAGCTCTCAGGTTGTCCAGACCCAAATAACCGTGGAACCAGCCGTGAATCGAACCTGCAGCCATTCGAAAGTCAAGTAATGTCATTGTCACTCAGCCGCTGGACCCACCACAGGCCATGAATGAATAGATTTAAAATGAATGATCCGAATTATAAAGCTACCTCAGTAAGAGCTACAAGGTAAGCAAAAACAGGTGGATCGATGAAGGTGGTGAACCCTCAATCCAACTGCGTCCTGGTAGTCAAACGAGAAGCTGCGTGGATCATGATCAATCAATTCTGTGGTTCGGATAAGTTCTTTAATTGGATTAGATCAGTGCATTAAAACATAGAGTTTGGTTAGATGACACGAAATTGTTATGGTTGTAATGTTGCTACTAATATGAAGATGAATTTAAAAGCTAAGCATCACCAAATTCAGTTTGCTCCCGACGGCCGCTTCAATTAATACGAACAATAATTCAGTGCACGATTGGTGTCGAACGCAGTGATGTGTAGACTGGAAACAAAAATCAGTAAGTTTGCCAACAACCAAAGAACTGTAGTACCGTTGACCAAATTAATCTACCGACTACACTACCAAGCACATTGTTGTAGGTTCTAGCCCCGGTGAACTATGCTGCCTTTGTCTGAACCCAACGAAAGGTGACAGGGCCATTTTCGTGCCTGAAAACTTAAAACCCGTGAAACGAACATAAACGAAGAGAAGTCGGGGAGCACGAACAAAACAGATAAGGCGAAAACAACTTTGTTAGAATAGCCAACAATTACAAACTCACCTCAATGGGAAGAACATCAGCGTACAAACAAATGAACCATTTTGCACACAGAACGGTGAAATTAACCCCAGAATTCACAATGACTTCGTAAAGTGCATTATCTTTGATCCTACAAAAACAGAAGGGAAAAAAACAAATAGCCAAGATAGTCCCATCCAAAACTATTAGCTAACTGTAATGAAATGTAAGCTTAGTCGAACGTTTATCGAAAGGATTTCCCTCAATTCGATTCGACTTGACCAAAGTAAATTAACAAACAGTGGCAAGTGTTTCGTATTTGGACAGTCAGAGCAGACCAACAAAAACGAGGTACATGCTTTCGTCGACATAAATGGTTGTGCACTTTTGATTAAGGTATCGGAGTTAACGAGACCGCAGTAACGAGCACACGTTTACAAACACCGAAGTGCTGACCATAAAAAAGCAGGAGGGTTGGTTAGTAGAATAAACCGTTCCGAAGAGTGATCCAATTAGACTTCAGCTCTACATATATATGGAAAAAAACACCCCAAATTCACACTCAAAACAACAGACAAGAAAAAAGTATGTGAAGGATCGACCTTTTTGACAGTTTTCAGCGTTCACCCAGAACGACACGGTCAACCCATCTAGCAAGGATTAAGTAACTCAGCCCATAAGAAACCAGATTATTGGATGACGATCGTACAGAGTTCGAGGTATATGTTAATATTGCTAATAGGCTAGTATTGCGACCAAGCGAATCAATATCAGAATGACCGAACTGTCCAATCAATTGAATTTGGTGAAACCGCATGCCGCATTTCCGAGTAATCCTGCGCGGTATGTTCATACATTTTCTTCTTGAATTTGAACATAATTTTGTTTGGGGAACTATCACTAGGACCGAACATTGGTTATCTACGTCGTAAGAATAGCTGGCTTGATTAGGAAGTTCAACCTGAAAATATGTATGATCATTTGGCTGTCCTAACTCCATCATCAACTTTAAACGAAGAAAGATTGGAATCAACGTTGAGTAACTCGTGCTATAAGCACCTTAACAGCTCCAGGTCAAGCAGCATTTAGACACATTGAAGTATTTACGAAAGAACCAGCGTGTAATGCTTTCCAAACCAGACAAACCAACAGGAGTTATTTCACTGAGCAGGACTGATTGTACCACCAAAATGAATATACTATTTGATAGTTCGAAATTCATAAAGACGAATAAGAAGAAAGACAAGACACTAGCAGTTGGAAAAATGAATACACTTTCTGAGAGGATCCCGGTGTAAACTTTAGAACGTAACCAACCATTTTGAGAAAGGACCTCAGTTGCCGCTTTGAGTTTGGTGCCGGGAACTTCTTGATGGCTGGTGGTTGGATTGATTTTCTGTTATCAACCATGTGTCCCAAACAAACGATTGAACTGCTGCCTATACGGCACTTCTTACTACTCAATTTTGGGCCGGCTGCATCGATTCGTTGTAGCACTGGTCGCATCCGACACCATACTGGAGAACACAATGTCCACGTACACGGCTACTTCTTCCTGGTCTTCTAGAATGTGAGCCAAGAGACGTCTGAAGGTGGTTGGAACGTTGCACAAACCGAACGGCATCCTAAAGAATTCGTACTGCTGTCGGTTCACACAAAAAGGCGGTTTTCGATCTGTCCTTAAATGCCACTGGTGGCTGCCAATAACCGGAACGCAGATCTATGAGAGATATTATTTTGGCTACGTGCAGATATGCAAATATTTCTTTCATTTTGGGCATCGGGAACACGTCTTTGTCTGCAACTCGGTTCAGCTCCCTGAAATCGATACAAAATCGGTAGGTTTTACCCTATTTCATCGTCAACAAGATCGGTGACGAGAATGGGTTGCTTCCCCTTTGAATTACTCCTTTCTCCAGCACCCTCTGCTGCTTCTCCACCTCTGGGATCAATTTCGATGGTATCCTCTGGTATGCCGGTGTATATTCTGCACCCGGCTGTATGTCTATCGTATGTTCCATCCATGTACAAAATCCGTATTAGTCATCGGCATTGTTGAATAAATGAGCGGATTCATTAACACACTGCTTGATGACTGGAAGAGAGAATTCTGGTACGAAGCTGGCAGCGCCGCTGCCCAATAAGCACTGCTCCTTGGTCTCTTCGCGATAAAATTTCACTACATCATTATCCACAAGTAACTCGCTCTTCTCCAGATCTACGTTTGCCTTCAATTGACGCAGCAGATCGGCACCTATTATCATTTCTTCCACACTGTTACTTACTAACATTGCGTGTCGAAGCCTGGCATTACTCATCTGAATTTCAACATTCTGAATCACCAGTAACTTCAACGCCGTCCCTCCGACCGCGGCTACAACCCAGTTACTGAACTTAACGGGCAATCCTCGCGCTTTGTTTGTAATTGACGCCCTCGCCCACGTACCTACCGCGATCTTTGGTTCTTTCTCGATCAGAACTATAGCCCGTGGAACGCTCCATGACAACCACACACTACAGGAAAACAAAGAGAGGAACGTATGTTAGAGCGATAGCTGGCAAAGTCCCCCACCATGTTACAAACAAAACAACAATTACGGTGGGGTTACTCACGTGCCCGTCTAGCTCAAAGTCTTCTGGGTTCCATACTCCTCTTTAAACTTTCCACTACTTCCGTTAGTTGCTTCACTGTCTCCTCGAGCTCCCTGACTTCTACTCATCCGACTTCAGTCCGTACGAGTAAGCGCTGCGCAATTCCGAACAGCCAACGACGTCTGTGGTTCCACAAAACTCGGCCATCCGAACAATCTGCAGCAATTCTGGCAGCAAGCTCTGGATAGATCGCTCCCTCACCAATCCCTCCCTTGTTTTCTCGTCCGCTCCTGGCAGACTCAAGGTTAATTGTTATAACAAGTGTTGACAGTAAACCAGGCATCAACGTAGCATAAAGTCGTTCAATGAAGCGCGATCTTTATTGTAAATTTGCTCGTTCCCACGTCACGCGCGCGCTGGCGTTTATCAACTGGAATTCCAGTCCATAACACAGCGGCGGTTTTCACCCACACGTCGTGTGCACTTCTGCCTGGTTTGTGTGTGTGGCTGACGCCTACTGTCGTGGGTTTTTTAACCCGCCATTCCTCGTCCGTTCGTCCGACTTCGTTGTGCGATGGCTCGTCCGGTCGTCCGTGTTGTCTGTAATCCATTCGCCGTGGACTTTCGACATATATTACTACCTAGTTGAAATATTCCCCCGAATGTTGGAATAATCGCACCTCCTACTTGGTCATCCATCACACTACGGCATTATAATTAAACGACCGAGACAATAAACTACTTGCGATTAAAACATAAACAGAATCGAAGATGAACTGTTTCGTAGCATGTGCAACTTTCCTCATTTGCAATGGCAATCTTCAACCTACTTTTTGTAGTGCACCACTGACGGAATGAGTGGTGTTCATTTTAACGCTACTGATGAGAACTAAAGCCCAACCTCAAGTCCTCCGGCAAGCACGCTCACACAAACACATCAAGTCAATCTTCCTTTGACAATATATAACATTAAAACTGATTACTTTCAGCGCAGTAACGTCCATACGTACAGAACAACAGGCATGTGTAACCCACACCTAAGAGACTTCGTGGCAACTCAGTAGAACAAAGCCCAACAATCAATTACACGACAGTGAGTTCTATCTCGGTGACCGAGATCGCTGCTGTCTAGGTTTGAGAAAGCTAGCAGTGTCCGGCCTAAGTCTTAATTCGTAAGCCACGTGACAGCAAATACTTTGTCGTACAAAAGGTGGAAACTTAACAACCTAACTTAGAGATCCATTCCACTAAGATGTTCACAGTGATCCAACTCACATCTTCTTCTAATTCTGGGGCAAAGTGTCACTTGCGTCTATCCGAGAACACCGATGTCGTGGTGACCGGTCAATCTGGTGTCGCCGTTACTTAGGGTGATAAGATGGAAGTTCCCCCGTTAGACTGGATTCCAAGTAAAGGTTGATTTGAGGCGGGTAAAATCGAGGGGTTTCGTGGGAAAACACGGTGTTACATCAGCACATACTCAAGTAGCAGATAGCAACTCTGAGTCAGAAATAAATGCTACCAGTCTTAACGATCCTTTTTATTACAGAACTAACAATAGATTATCACTCCAGTTGGTTGCCTGTCGTCAACTGTAGCTCACAAGGAAGAAAGTCCTCTACATATATTATCAAATTATTTGTTTCGGTACCCAAGCCGTTATTATCATTTGGCGTTCAACTTTTCTATCACAAAAGTCATCGATCGCAAGTGCAACCAGCTACAACTGGTGAATTCCCGTGTAAGACGGTCTTTCGTATTGGTCAACCTGCTTGAATTGGTTTGTGCTAAAGTATCCATACCATATATCAAACAGTATATACTATATATATACTGTGTATACTATATGTAAAATGGGGATGGTCAGGCGATTTAACACTGACCAGCTGTCTGTATCAGCTTTAGTGGCTATCTATGAAACCGAATTAATAACTGGATTAGTATCGATCTCACCGATCAGCCCGGATCAATAGTGAGAGCGCTAACAAGAAGTAACACATTAGCCTAGCATTAGAAGTAATCAGTCAACTCAGTATGCTGTAAACCATCGGGTTTTCAGGCGGTTACTCGAAATTCTCGAAACACATTGGTCAACAGTGGTCGACGGTGAGGGCCAAGAGGTGTGCCGCTATACGAGCGGCGAACTCACACGGAGCTCAGGGAACAAGCGCAAAACCTAGTGATCAGAATATACAGCGGAGACAGAATTAACTGCCACGTCCGGGAATTCATGAAGTTTAACTAGTCCGAGCCACCAGCGTCGAACAGTACGAAGTCATACAACTTAGAAAACTACACGATAGTACGATTGACCGTGAGTGGCAACCTGCACTGAACATCCAGTCGTGATCCGTGTTCTGAACAGGATAGTTGCAATCTGGAAGAAAATTCGAATCCTTAGGTGTCAGAAGGCAATCAGAGCAAACGACATTTTCCCGACACTCTAAGAGTGTTATGAAGATGCAGCGTCTTAAAAACTGCCCATCTTGCACCTCAAGGTTTGAAATAGATCAAACACCATTAATCAGGAAGAAATAGATGCCTACTGTCGTCCTTAAAGAGATCCAAGCTATTAGTGTATGTACAGCGCGGTGACAAACAGGTTAGATCTGGCGTGGACGACAAATGCAACGATCAAACCCTTACCCAACGACAGATGCTCGAATATCATCAAGTTCAAGCAGTTAACAGAAGTTGTGGTCCCATAAACCCAGGCAGTCGTCGATTCATATGGCAAGGTTGCTCTCTGGGATTGATAGTAAAGATATCTGAGGAGTATACGTAAATTGTAAAAGCAATACACAACCAAGCCAAAAACAAAAACGGAGCTTATTGCAGTGGTTTCCAGTGAAGTATGATAGAGTTGTCTAACTGCACCTTTTCTTTTCAACTTTTCTAATCTGCAAGGAATCTCTGAATGGTTTCATCAAGAATATCATGAAACCTCGCCCAAGAAAAGGATTCTCGAACGCAGATTAGTTCGACGACACCACTTATCTCATGACAAAAACACAGGTAGTAATGTAGCGCGTTTGATCGCATGACGGTTGAAACACTTGTACTGACAACGTGCAAACTGCTTCAGCTGTGCTTAAACCCGCTCTGGGCGGCAATTTTCAGAGTAGTCAAATATTGCGTTTACTTTGAGAGTTGTGCCACAACTAGCGAAAATGTTGGGGAACGGATATCCACACGCACTACTTAGGCCTGGCTGGCAATCGTCAACTCGGAACACACCTAAAGCCGGCGTTGCAATCGTTCCTCGTTAAAGAGCAGTCCATAAAGCGATTATGCACACCGTAGTAATGCCGTTGAGAAACCTGACAGCTTCGCGTCAACCTTATTAAAAGCCGTTGACTGCGTCTTTCCCGTGTGTGGCGACAGTGCCACGTAAGTAGTGGCGAGATTCAACGGCGTATTTCAAGAACAGATAGCCACTCCTTACGCGAAGGAGTTTTACCCAAGCGTTCAGAGCGGCCTAGATATGTCTTACACATGTCTATTCAGTGCTTTCTGAATGATGCCAGAAATAAACGGCGTGGTGGATAGCCAATCACTCGACGTAGAGGTCTGGGGAAGCCTGCGTCAACGTTGGTCTCTGTTCGCTTTATCTAGCTTCCTGAATGGGGTCAAAGATAAGCTGTGTTATTGGTTAAGGACGCCTAGGTCAAAGACAGCAGTAGGAATGTTGTTATGATCTTCATCGTCCCATAGATGTCTAAATGCACAGATACAGTACAGATACAGTACAAAAAAAAACAGTTTAGTTGGCAAAACGGCCCCCGTTCAACCGAATGCATATCGCAACAATGCAATCAATAACTTTAGGCAAATATCCAGGAGCAATTGCATGGACCATCAGAGGTCGCCTGAACAAGTGTTTGTTCCTCATTGCGTCCAAATTTATCATCCAATAACCAAACTCTCCCGTTAGCAACACTGAACCTCAGTGAGAAATAAGGGGACCGATTATTGCTAAAGTGTGCAGTTAGGTCAGTTTGAATGAGTTTTGTTCAAAGAAATTCAGTCTTTACAAATTTGGTGACAATAAACGACAGTAATATTTAGTGGAAAAAATTAGTGGTTAAGACTCAAACCTCGAAATGGTGCTTTCATTGCCCAGGAAATGCAAAATATAACAGTGTGGACGAAATCTAACTACCATGCATTTTGCTCAAAAAATATCACATGGGAGAAAAAGCAAGCCACTATATGATTTAGTAAAGGTCGATCGGGTGATAATAGACCGAACACTTACCGGAGTAATTCTCCAAGAACCATACAATCTCTGCGAACCGAAACCATATCATCTGAGTAGTAGGAAGGAAGAATGTCATTGACCAGAGAGTCCAGCAACCAGAAAGCCTGTTCTTCGACTTCTTCTGGACGGCCATGAAGTACAAGGAGAAGAATGGCGGTGATGTAGTTGAACCCCTGAAGAAGATGAAGACAACTTGATGAGACGTATTACACTTAAAGAAAGTCCAAAGGGGACAAGACCAAATAACTCACCATACAGTTTCAGGTTCGATTCCCGGTCGTCCTGACAACATATAGCGCACAAGCCAATAGGTATGCAGCATGATAGCAAACACTTTACGGAATAAGGGAGGAAAATTTATAACTTCAACCTAACTAAGGTTTTCAACGATGTTCCAAGTTTAATCTCATCCTGGCTATTTGTTGATTTGTATAAACTGCGACTATGTTATGGCTTTTAATTGAAAATCAACCTGCCCTTTGACTTGTTTGTAGCGATAATAAGGACGAGGATAAACCATGGAATAAGTTCAGCCGAAATGACAATCATAATCGAGACTGATCCTGATAGCTAAATATGCGCACCATGAGGTGCTTTTGGTTAATCTATCTTGACAAAGGCTACGCGTGAGTAGTCTAAACCATAAACATTCATTCTCAAGTTAACACTTCACCGTGGCCGGTTTCATCTTTGTCTAGACTAACCAGATGGAGACAGCTCAAACAAATATTTACGCTATCGGCCATATTGTGGTGTAACATCTAGTTTCGTTTATGAGTAGTATAGCACGACTCGAACGCGTGGAAATTAGGGAGCAGAGCTTAGTGATAGGAGGATGGAAAACTAGAAGGCACCACTGGAAACGTGTATGAGCATTGTGTGGAACGTGTCACCAATGAGAATGCCACTAAATTACTGCCAGGGATGTGGATATACGTCAACCATCAAAAACGGTGTTTGAGTTCTTTGTTCTGTATTTCCACACACCTTATAATAAATCTCTAGCAATAAACATCTCAGGTCAAACGTGTTTTGCGGCCAAAACACTTAGTATCGCCTGAGAAGGGGCGATCAATATGATTACAAAATTCCAATACTCAAAAAGACTCGTATGAAAACACTGATAAGTAACTAAGATTGCTTTCGGATGTGGAAAATACTGAAACAATACGGCAAACTAAGACTTATTTTAAGCTACTTTCAGAGGATATGGTTGTATCGAGCGAAGTCATCGCAAACCTTTGAATATATGTTGCTTTACATTGCATCATGTGAAATATTGTTTCGTTATCAATATTCTAAATTATACGTTCAAGCGATGCAACTTAAGTGAGGAGACAATGGTGGTACGTTTAGGGAGCTAAAAGAGTGATGATACCGGGTTTAAGAAAGAAAAAAGGCGATGAGCTTAACCAGCTTAGGAACCACTTGCTTAAACAGTATGTGTGACGCTCGTGATAGGAAAATTGTCGGTGTCATTTTCGTTTCAATTGTCTATACTTCATAAATCTAAAGGGGATGAAATCCGTTGTGTTGATGAGCACACGGAATATATCAGCAAAACTGGTAATTCCTACTGTCGTGATTGTTATTACCGCAAAATGAGCAGACGTGGACTACGCCCATATAATCAGTCAATGTAGGCAAATGTAGTCAAATGTAGGCAAGCCACAATTTGAAACATCGATAACTTGTCACGAAAACGTGAAATCGATCACGATCACCAATGGATCTAAAAAGAGAATCTTTAATTGATAACTGTTGTACCTATGCAATTATCTTTTCTGGTAATTACACCGTGGCACCATTTCAAACATCCCTGCGTATTCCTCGCACATTTGAAAAAGAGCCGGAGAGTTTTTATCATCAACATCACCATCATCACCATAGATAGCAACAGATCAGCGGTTCATATAGACGCATAGTTACTGAAAATCCATGAAGAAAAGATAAAGAAAAAAGTGAACCGGTGTAGGAAAAAAGAGAAGAAAGGAGACTGGAAGGGACCTAACTACTAACATAAAATAGCCACGTCTATATTCAAACACACAACGTCAAGGCACCCACACCTTGCAAACAAACAACTAAGCTGTAAGTGAAAGTGAGGCGTCATCAGCAAGACAGCTTCCTTACAGCTTTCACTACCCCGCGTCAGTAAATGCATTCACTTCACAAACAACTCGGTCAAAAAAACGACAACATTCACGCCACTGAGCTCGGTTAGCCGCCATCTCACCCAACGTCTCAAGCCACCGACTCTGTGAGTCGCGAGGGCTCCAGCCCGGGAGGCGAACTCGATCTCCAGTGACCAACCCCCTCCTGGACGATTTAATCTGTCTACGCCAGGTCATCATCTGTCCACCTCTCACCTTGAGCCAGTCGGCCGCAGCGTCGGCAAACAGTGTTCAGTGTGGCAAACGACTAGCTGGCATCCTCAGTACACGACCTAACCATCTAAGTCTGTGTAATTGTAAGAAATGAACAGAATAACCCGTTTGGCAATCACTACCAAATACCCGCTTCGTAACCTGTTCGTTGCTTACTCGCTGGTGCCAATCGACACGAGCAATCGAACGTAAACAACAGTGGTCAAATACCTGAGGATGGTTCACGTCTTTTACCCTGAGCAGTCAAGTCTCTCAACCGTAAAGTAATACGGTCTTCATTGTCACCCTATATACGCGACCTTTAAGCATCAGAGAGGTACCGCTCCGTCGCCATAGGTGTCTCAGATTAGCGAAAACCGCACTAGCTTCAGAGTTACGTGATTCTGTTTTATTGCCTACACTTCTATCGTCGCTGATGCAGCTTTTCAGGTAGACAAACCGGCCAACAACCTCCATGACTCCGTTATCTAACAATAAAGCTACGTAATCACAGCAATCTTGCAGAAACACTTTGGATTTTGAGGGTGCAAAGTGCACACGAATGTATTTAGCAGAACGCAAAATAGCCTCTAGCGTTGTTTATGCTGCATGGAAACTGTCAAACAGAAACATGTTGTCGTCAGCATAATCAAGATTAGCTAGTATTCCATGCGGTAGGAGATCCACGTCGGTATCTTGTGAGTGTCGCAGACAATCCCCATTATATCGTCCATCACGAAATTAAACAAAAATAGTGGAAGGGGACAGCCTTAACATACGCCGCGGGTATGCAGTTCCCCAAAACAGAACGTGGCAAATCGATAGATAAATTTATTGCTACTCGACGTGGAAGACACTGTAGAGATAGTACTGGAAAGTGGATGTTTCATTGGTGTTCGATTTTCCCTAGATGAAAAACTTCGTGGCCTCGGACAATCCTGATGACATCGTTTCAAACTGTAATGATCAGTCGGTGGCTCAGTACGCGTTAAGTAGGTTGGAGATGCCAGTTTGTCAGTGTGGAGTGCGATTTGCTCTACAAAAATGTAAACTACTGGCCCACGATCGGCAGAAGCACATTGGAAGTTATAAATAACTTTGCCTATCTTGGTAGTGGTGAACATTTGACGAAAACATGAGTAAAGATACTCATAGTCGCATTTCAAGGGTTAGAACAGCATTTGTCACTTAGGTTATTTAGGATGTTGGAAACACGCGAGGCTTTCAGTGAAAAAGTGAGAAAATTTCGTATTCACGTGCTGACCCACCAATCAGGTGAAGACACTCGCTCCTTAACTTACGTTGACAGGCGGTACATGAATATAACTGCTCAGGTATGGTGAACGCATCATGTGCTCGACAAGATTATCACTTAACGAATCGTCAGGGATAGCAATCTCTATATCGAACGCGATCGCACACCGATTCCGTCGGTTTGGATAAATGTATCGTATACTATGGGGTACCCACAGCTACATGACGCAAGGTCACACGTGGATTGGGTCCTATCGGACTGTCTAGCCCAAGATACAAAAAGCTACGGTAACTGAGAATCAAACCGGTAGCTGTACAATTGACAGATGGAAGAGAAAAGAAACACCACACGAAGCCGACTGATTCTCACAGCTCAATCATAATGAGCAACAAGTCAGAATAGTGAATGGTCACTATAAGTACACACCACATATCGGGATTTGGTGCGAAGGGGACACAAGCCGGACACTAGGTGGAAGATTAGATCTTTCTTTTATTAACTCAAATGTGAACACAGTCAACACAGTCGTGATAATTTGAAGCAGTGGACCATAAACAACAAGCAAAAACGTGGTCACGAAAAATAAAGGCCCTGAATGTTCCATTGTGCAAAGTGGATAAGTGTCGTTTGCCTGACTGGGGTCATCGTGATCATTCAAATCGCCGGTTAGAAACGCTATTCGAGATGGCGATGTGTCACAGTCAATGGCGTACCCACATATATACCACTTATTTTTTGTCCGTTTAATCTTTTTATTTTTTAAACTCTTTCATTAACGTCCTCTTCTTCCAGGATATTCCACGTTACTGTTGAAGTGAACGGTGGCAAGAGTCACAATACCTACTGATCAACCTCAAGGTTATTGTGATGATGGACGATCGAAACTTTCGTACGACAGACATTCGGGGACGGTGGGTGATAAAGTGAACATACTGTTACATATCGCTTTTTGCTGTGCATCGTGTCATCCGTCCAACTGTCTACTGATAAACGATCTCTTAAATGGGTCATAATTAGCTATGTTTTCGACTGTTAACTAGCTCGTTTCAGGGGATGTGGCACTGTTTGAGAAAGTTTCTGCGTAGACAAAATTTTTTAAGAAAATACAGAGGAAACTCTCATCCATGTGAACTAACCTGACAATAGCCAATATGAGGAAACTTAACAGCAAACGCTTTGAGCACGCGCTCGAGGGAGTGTAGCTTGCTATTTGAATCATCGGCATTACGGAAGTGAACATTCTCCGGATACGTGCGAGGAACATCTGAAATGAATTGTGACAAACATTTAGAAATGCTGACAGAGAAACCTCACAACCAATCAGAACGAAAGTATTACTAGATCCGGGCTAAACACAAGAGGCCGAAGGAAGGTTAATCCCAAACGAAACAAAAGAAAGCTATGAACGAAGGTGGACTAAAGATCAAAAGAAGTCAATGCGATGGTTTTGACCGAGGAAAACCAATCGTATACGATCTTCTAGTGGCCCCGTAAAATCAACACAAGCTTTTCTTACATTTTTAATAATCAAGGGTGGTCGGTACAATAATGTCCTACATACTTTTAAGTTGTGTGGCGTAGAAGTGTCCTCAGCATAGATCGACTATGCGTTATGCAAATACACAGCAAAAAATTGATTCCTGAAAGGCGACAGCTATCTGAACCTGGCGAACTCATGTCCTGCAAGCGAATATCCCGTAGTGCCATAAAATAACAACGGTACATGTCATTGATTCAGAATAGGGCATCATGTCCTCTGGAAGCGATTAGTAGACCGCATAAGAAACAATGCCCTGGCAGTCACAATACGCGATAAACCTATTTAAATCTATTTCTATTCACAGAAAAGATGAATACAATTACTTGAACCTCTCCATCACAACTCGTCCTTTAACCTCTTCACTGCTAGCCTATTAACGCTATCCCGAAAGACAAACATCAGTGGCAAAAGATCTTACCAGACCTAAAATACGCAACTTTTAGCGGATACTATGTAGCCGCGGGGTAGAGCCGTTTCAACAGCAATCCCACAAATTAGCTCTGGCACCCGGAATAACGAATGAACTATCTTAACATCACTAGGGACATCTCAAGGCTACAGATTGAGGGAACGCTCTTCCACGTAGAGATCCAACTGCGAAATAAGAGGTTCTCCCGGCGAATAAGCCGTCGCATACAGCGAGTGGTAGTACGACTAGGAAGTGGTGGATTCAGGGTTGACAGCTCATTCACTGTACTACGACAGGGTTTATGTTACCCCACCACAAAAAGATTTAAGTTGCCCCATCGGGAGCACATAGGCTTCCGGACAGCATGTGTTCCCGTCTGGTACGCTGTCCGTACGGTGTATCGACAGCCCCACTCTCTACCAACTATGAACAACTTCTGAGGAAGGCGTACGATTCGCCTCAGTGATCATCGGTTCCAACGGATACATAGATGTGCCAGATACCTTGAATGGCAGGATCTCATTTGAAGGATGTACGGACACATTTGTTCACCTGTCCCTGGCAACAGCAGGCATGCGCCTCAATAGTCCAGTCGGTCCTGGACCACTTGGCTGGATAGATCAACTAAATCAGATCCGCTTTTGTTGGTGAACTTTCGAACTACTGCGCCGCTTCTGTAGCAACCCCGTGCAAGGTGCATTGGGCATCCCGGATGGATGAACTCCATCCCAAGGGCGCACGAAACGAAACACTACTGGTCATTGACCCCCATGGGCTAAGAACTCCATGTTTCGTCCCGTTGCCTAGTGGGCTACGTTAATCTTGAATCAAAGGCTCCGGATAGGGGCTACCAAGCTCACCCTTTTTTTCGGACTGAGCAACTGAGAGGTATTCAGCCCTCACAATAAATGTATACTAATTATGAATTCTGTCTTGTTTTCCCGTCGCGACCTTGTGGCCGAGATGCCGACGGCCAGCTTTGCTTTTATGACACATTCTACCGCACCAAACCAGTTCGTTTTCTTTCTTCTTCTTTTGACAAACAACTTGGTGACCACCAACCTCGTTTTTACGCACATACCGGAGACTTACCTCAGTTTTCGCTCACAGCGGAAGTCCCAGCCAGAATGTGTCAGAAAGCAAAGTTCCCTTGCCTGAAGAACACAAACTATTATCTGCCCCCGAACACCATCTTAGCCTACCATCCTCAATATTCTAACACTTATCCAAACAGGTCAGTAAGCAGCTCTTGTGTGTACTTTGGAGGCCTTGGTCACCTATATCACTTGTCTTCGTGAAACACGACTTCACGATTCTACCTCCGATTTCTGTCAGCCGCTTCTGCAATCAGTGTGTGACTGTCTGGAGACCCTGCGGCTCAAACCACTGGCCAAACCGGTATTGGAATTGTCCAGAAACACATACGTAGCGAAGGCGCCACTTGAATGAGCGTCCGTCAAATGCCGTCTTCGTGTTGTCAGACTCAAAGGTACGGTTAGAGCACAGAGAGGCACCCATTACAAACGCTGTCTGCTTGATGCTGCGGCACATACCTGCACAGACTGCAGTCCAGACAAATCATCATCATGATCATCATAATGGCCATGAGCCTGACCAAAAGGTACTGTGGCTCGGGCCGCCGCTCACCTCAACAGTGACGCGGAATATCCTAGAAGAAAACGTTACTAAGGAAGTCAAAAGTTAATAACAGGAGACTAAGAGAATGAACTAGAAACGGTATGGATACAGGTACGCCATTGACTGTGACATATCGCTATCTCGGATAGCGTCTATAACCAGTGGTTTGCGTGATCACGAGGACCCCATCCAGGTAGGCAACACTTACCCACTTTTCTGAGTGGGGCAGTCTGGGTCTTCATTTTTCGTGACCACGTTGTTGCTTGAGCACTGTGCGGTTTCACCCAGCTGGTGGTGGTCTTAGTATGTAATACCCAGTACGGTA
>LUCH01001573.1:0-14749 GCA_013368495.1 Paragonimus heterotremus
CCGGACATAAATCGTGCAATATCAGCCTACTGTCTTCTTTATTCATAAAGAACAATTAGATGCGATTTCTTCGGTCAACTTCAATATGCTTCAACAAATCATCAGAGTAACAAACATTGTAAACAAAGTCCTAGCAAACAATTCAATCGCACCAAAATCGATGTCCTCATGTAAATAGTTCAACGTCAAAAATTTCGAACGTCGGATGAGTGTCGTGTGTAAAACTCGTGACTGTTTCGAACCTGTTGCTCCAACATGTCCACATGATCTGTAGAAGAACAGATTTTAAAGTGGGTGTTGTGAACCAAAGGTCCAACATGAGAAGCTGAACCCTAAAAATATACCTCTCAGAGTGTACACAGTGTGTTGTTGACTTAAGCTTCTTCTGGTTTGTTTGGTAACGAAAGTGAAGCCTGTCCTCTAAAACCATGTTCTGAACCGCTTCAACGAAACGAGGGTCCCCAATAAGATACCAACAGTAGACTTGAATATTTAACCATATGTTACCACTCTCGAGGTGAAACACCTAAGGTATATTTAACCACACATTTGAATGTCCCTTCACGAGATCTTGATACCCGATAGTCAGTCTACAAAAATGTGCATGAACACAACTAGTTTGACCAACGTGCGCTAGTTACCATGAGATAAATGGTAGTTAGTACACTCTGCCCACGGCGCGAAACGGTCAAGTCGCATCAGTTTTATCAAATAGCTCGGACTCCGCCTCATAGTTAAAATTGAATACTGACAGTTCGGTGGAATGGATGTGTGGAAACGTTTTTATTTTTGGCATATTCTCACACCATTTTTGCTCTTGTTTGAACTTGCCACTTAGAGATAAGCTTAACGGAGAGTCGAACAAACAATCCTCCAGGCTACGCGCCAAACCTTTTATCCACTCGACTACTCGTTGCATAAACATTAGTTGTGAATGAACAGTTCGTCCTGAACTGTCAGCTTGTGTTGACTGGTGGTAAAACGGATAAGGGCTTTGGCAGGTAACGTAGAAGGCTGCTAGTTCGATCCTCCATTAAGACCACCTCTAGGTTATTAGTCCAAACAACGACGAAACCGGCCGTGAAGTGTAGATTTAGGAGTGAGTTTCAAGAATCATCAGGAAAGCAATTATAAGCGCTTGCTATCATAGCCACTGGAAAAAATGACAGTCCGAGATGTACTGTATTCATCAGCATAACTGGAGTGAAAAGTAAGTTGTAGCTTTAGGATAAGCTTTGGTTTGTTCAGTTTATTTGTCGGAAACAACGATATTTACTGATGAGTAGTCAGGGTTTTTGATTTTCATAAAGATTGAACATCACCTACAACTGATCGTAGCTGCTGAATTCCCATGGACTTTTCCAGTCCGCCCCTTTCGAAAAGAAGCACCAGACTCGAGTTTCGCTCTCATTAGAGCTCGTCAGTAGTGCATATCCTCGCTACTGCCTGGACGAGAACCACGGCCACGCTGTTCATGAGGCAAATAGGTTTGCCACTATGTCAGCGACCTCACGTTAGGCACGACCGATCGTTTGTGAACGCACAACCACCTTCGCTTGTGAGTAGTGATCAAGTTGCCCGCTCGCCTCGAAAAGAGATCGACTGAATCTCTCACTAATTATCAGTAATCAAACACCACTCAACAAGTCAATGATTTCTGTGATCTCAATTTGGAGAGAAGTTCTAGTCGAGGGGTCATCGACTGAAGTTAACAGACATTAACTGCGTCTCCTCTCAAAAGCGGCCGACTGGAAAAGACATATTTGTTGGATTAAGGTATATAATTCGCCATGTAAGAGACAAATGTTCTGTTGTTTGGCTCCAACTTCACGTTGTAAATCCATAGTCTGGTTTGGTTCTCCAAGAATATTTTTAAAGTCAATGTTGGCTTGCATTCTACCAAAGACATTGTCCAAGCTTACACCAATAATTTGAATATATAGTCTTCTTAGTGCGTTTTCCGTGAGCACTTACTCTGAGTAGCCATCAGAGAGTTCGTCAGTGTCTGGTTGGACTTAGCTGGGGGCCGAAAGCTGGAAATCACGAATTTTCATTTTATGAAAGGATGATTATCTGGACACTCGTCAAGGTGATGACATAGAAGACAGCTTTAACAATTAACTGTTCTTTCCATTCTGGAAGTGAGTGTACGGTCAGTCGACAAATACACCGGTCATACAACAGTATGGAGAATAATGCTCTTCTTTAACAGTTTCGTTCACTCATAAAGATGATATGTTACAAGACGTTGAAATTTAGATCTACATTCGTCAGCGGCTAACGACAGAATATCTTTCAAAAAGAGATTAAATAAATTTCTCAAGATCGAGTAATGAAATCTTGGTTTCATCAGTAACGTCTGCCAGAACAAGTTAGAAGGCTTTATGAGTTCTCCACTTCAACAAACCAAATGGAATATATTTCAAAACTTGCGGAATTCATTGTTTCGTACGTTTGAGAGGTCACTCACGTTCACCGGTTTTTCATAAAGACCTCGTTGGCTTATCGTTTACACAATTTATCTTGATTCATCTGGGTGTAATTTCACTCGGTGTAAGATTAAAAGTGTAAATGAAACAGACTACAGATCCCGGTTGGATTTCAAAACTTACAAGATCGCGTAAGAGGTTGTACTCTCGCCTCTGTGGATAACGCGGACTGGGTTCGAGCAAAGCTAACCGATGTTTCACCAGACTTTCTATCCACTCGAATTCCTCAAGGATTTCAGTTCTTTTTTAAATATGTAGTTCGAAAATGTGACTGAACTTCTACAGACCAGTCAACGGTTCTGAAGTTGTCATAATGATGAAAGAAGACTATGTAATCAAGGTGAATGAATTTTTTGATACAACAAAATCAAAATTGAAAACAATATCTGGTAACAACGTTCTAGTTCAGAAACTGATTTTGAGGTGATTACAACTATTAGCGCCCGTTGTGTATACATCTGAAAGGAATCATAGAAATCCTAAATCAGAGGTCCAAAAATGAGACGTTCAAAGAACCACACACCAGGTATATCAAAGCTCTCGGTATTACCCAACTTACACACGTGTGCTTTGCTTGGTACTTATTTTTTAAACTTATCTGTTATCACCGTGTTCTGTTTGAGGTCTTTTGGGTTGATAGAAGCATTTGCAAACAATTCGATAAGTTTAAGACAGCTGCTTTCAGGCGACATGGTTACTGTCTTATTCTCAATCACGATATAAACCTGTGTCATCTACTGAATTACGCTGACGATCTCATTTTCGTCTGCACAAAAACTCGTTTGAATTAAGACGAGTGAATTGCATGCAAACTGTCAGTGTGTTCATGGATAGTCAAGTGATAGACATACTGTTGGAAATACCAGAGAACACATTTCATGAATAAATCACTCGGGACTTGCTGTGCAAATCGCAATTCCAGTTTTGCCAACGAAGGTGGAAGTATCAGGGATCTTTTAGTTCCCCATAGATTGTTTGCATACCCGAACTAATGGTGTTGTATGACAGGTAGTTTCGTTGTGGGTGGTGTATTATTCACGAGCAGTATATTGCCCACAGACGACATTCAGGAACAAAATGGCAACTTATGAACGCCAGAAAGACGACGGACAAGAACAGACCATCGGAATAAAGTGTACACGCTATGGCAGAAGTTCTACCAAGACGAATGACAGTGATGTATGTGAATGGATGTCTGACGTGCAAATGAGTGTACGTGTTTGTGGTTTGATTTTTGACATGACCTATACGGGAGTTTCCGTAATAAGCGGAACCTTACTGGGAAGAGAAAATTATTATTAAAAAGATTGGTGGATCAAGGTTATTAGGCAATCTCGCCGATGTCCGCAGTAAGAATGAAACACCGAGCTCCGTGTATAGCACTGCCAATAGAAAGAATACAACTAAAGAATAGCAACTAAATCAGCGAGCTGAGTCACAGAATGACAACTGTCCAGTTGTCCATTCTTTCGCCTGTTAGGCGCTAAAGCATTAGCTGTCCATTGCAATGATGTAACTCCGACCAATCAGTCCGTTTCTCACCTAATTAGCCAGGTCAGTTGAAACTACGACGATGTTCGCGTAAGCCAAGTAGATCTACTTCAGAGGGTATTTTTGTGGCAGTTTGTGGTAATCTGGAAAGACGACCTGCTGTCTGCGGCGACATTTGAAGGCCTCGGGTTCATCGATTGTCGAACTTACCATAACAAGCGGTGGCCCAGTTGGGCCGGTAAAAAGATGTAGCGCGTTTAAAACACGAAATTAACAAAAGCAATGCTGATCAGAAATAATCGACCGACATTTTGTACATGGGAGACTTTGACGCAATCTTTCTGCTCGTCATGGAGCCTCTTGTTTCGATAGTGTGTGAAAGACTAAAAATATTTGGATTGGTTATTTCAATTATTGTTTGTACTAAATATGTTGACTATAAGCTATTTACTCATGGGAACAAATCCAAGTGTTAGTAAACTGTTATCAAGTCTTAAGTATTAGATAAGATGGAAAGGATTGTAGACTTCGAGCTCGTGTATATTTTTTCAGCCAGTGCTTATCAAAAGTAGAACTGTGGACCGATGAAGCCATATTACAACCACTGCTTTCTTTGGGTCCACGATCAGGTTAAGAAGAACAGTACGAAAAATATTGCATTCAGAGAGTGCTGTTCAGCTAATTTGCCATTGTAAGAGACTAAAAGCAGTTCGTTTCTTTTCTAGCAGGTGAATATTCGAGCCCATTGTGAGTGTGTTACTTGAGGCAATAACTCTAGCAGCCCATCTCTACAAACAAAATTTACAATATTCTTCATTTATTACAATGTTATGACGTATTTTTTGCAGCGCGCTGCTCATACATCCCGGTGAGCATTTTCGTAAAATTGGCATAGTTCCCGGAACAACCTCTCTCAGGCTAGTCTTCATACTCGATTGTGTGGGATTATAAATTTCTGAGTACATCTCATGAGGAGGCTTATGTACATAGGGACCTACCATAAAACCAATGCTTGAGAAAATTGGGGTTGATACAACTATCGTTATTTTTTTCTCCGATTAGCGAGTTGGTTCTATTCCCACCCCGAAATATCCCAAAAGGTCTGTGTTTTCAATGAATGGACCCAGTACGAACACGCGTGTCACAAAGAAAGGCATCGTTTTATGGTAATCTCTATCTCAACAAAAAGATGTACATAGTTCAAAGACTGAGGGATGTATGCGTCAGCATATTCCGCGGTGACCTTCCGTCCTGTTTAATAGAATGTGAACGAATACGTGTTGGACCTCTCAGATAACCTAGACTTACACCTTGATAAGGTAGACTTCCGCGTACAGAGGCATGTGGTCTTGAACCTAACAGTGCCTCAAAATTTCGCTTTGCATCATTTTGTCGTCAATACTAATAACGATTCATTACTGTCCGTTGAGTTGAAGTCGTTACATTCTCACTTTTGTGCAGCATTTTCGCTGATCTTGCTTTCATTTAATCAGTAAGAATCAGAGCCGTATTGATCGATGGCAAGCTGATAACTTCACTTATTTATCTATCTACCCATATGTGAAATCACCGAGACAGTCACCCATTATGAGCCACCCACTCTATTAGACTGTACGTTGTCATTTTTTATGTGGTCTTTAAATAAATAACTGTCTGTCACTTCCCTTCAAAAACGGTTGTATCGTTCCCAGTTAACCGATCGTCATTTTCCACCAGTATGTCGGCTTTACTTTCTGAACAACGTCAACAGAAAACAAATTACTTTATGAAATCATTTCAAAACCTCTTGTCAGCGTTCAGTTTGTGACTAACATGTAAACGAAGCAGCTGTGTGGCATATTTCACAATTTGAATGAGGCCCAATTACGAGAAGCCTCAGCCTCGACTGGATTTTGACCAATGACTCAAACACCGTGTCCAAAAGTTGCAAGTTCTATTGTGAAACTACACAGGAAGACCAAAAATGTGACATTTACATTCAATCACCCATCCTACCCACTGCGTCCTATGAAGCCTGTGAATCAACACAGCGGAATGACCGCCCAGAATGGAGTTCCCAAACCGTTCAGATCGGAATCAACTGACGCCACGTTTCATCTTCAACATATCACGTTTCAGCTGTTACACTGATGCCACTTTGATATCGTCTTGTTGGCATTAACTTCAAGCCTTACCTCTGCTTGGTTAACATATCGTTTGTGTACTCGAAAAGAACAAATGAAATGTCCCAGCATTCATAATACAAAAATATTTTGCATTCTTTAACTCTGCATGAGAACAAAACTGCCAGTGAGTCTATGATCGCAATCCGATCTTTCAAAGGCAGGAAGCTATGAGGAGCAGTGATTCAAAAACAATTGTCTGTGACCAAAAGATAGGGTTGAACCGACTTCGCATGACTGTCGTCAAACATTTTACGAATCGTGGTGATGGTGGTTCATTATAAGGTGAAGATTAACTTAAGGTTGTAACCTACTGAAATTACGTGCGCTGAGTATTAATCCCTCCAAAACGTGCGATCTTTGCTTCTTTTTCTCAGGCTTTCTCTCCTCTCTCTCTGTCTGTACTGTAGACGTTAGACTAAAACTTTCCGCTATTGAGCATATGGTACTGGCGATTCTCTACTCTACACGCTGTGTTTGTATAAATGACCGGAAAGCTATAGTTGTTTGACGTGATTGTAAGCTGCTGTCTATCAACTCTGTCTCCCCATTAGTAAACGTGCAGAACATATATAGGATGTATTGTAAACGTAAAAACCGCATAAATAGTCAATGCACTCTTCATACTGACTCTTAATCAGCAGGTTAGATCCGTTTCACGGACTGCTAACATTCCAAATGTGTACGATCGATTACACCAAAGCCAAATTTAGAAGAGTCTTAGCACACGCTACCTTTTACACACAAGCACATACGCACACAATTGTGCAGGCGAACACATGAGCATTTTACAACCAAACAAATTCCATTGAAGCCTGCAGTTCACAACTCAAGCGTACACTAGCGTTAGTTTTATGTGATGTACAACGGTCTGCTTTCATAAGAATGCCCACATATTTGACCGCGTTTTTCTCAATGTGTTCTCAATATGTGGATGTGAGCTGTCTGAAGAAACTCCCTCTTCTTCTTTGACCGGGTGTCTAGTTTAACTCACCGGACTTGAATAGTCAAGTTCACAATAAGTAAAACGCGTGACAGTATTCAAGGTTAAGTCAAAATGTTCACTGTGTGCGAAAGTAGCCTAATTTTTTAACGTTAGTTACGATCAGTGACTCTCATCACACACTGTTGCTTTAGCGCTCTCATTTGACTGGTTTTTTAGTTAGTTGTTCAGTAAGTCTAGCTGTATAAAGTTGTTACTTGCGAGAGAGGCAATTTAAGTCTGAAATGTGTTATGCCATCACCAAGTCGAAGGTTCGAATCGGCGCAATTCACTTCTGCGGTTCCGCAGCTATTTCCTTACGGAATATAACTAGTTTGTAAAATAGAATCATTGATCCTACTTACTGTCTGAAGATCACTTACGTATAACACTCGCCACAAGTGGCTGGCACTACAACACTTTTGGTTCCACTCACAAATCACGTATTCAGTGTGAACTCGATAAAATAAGACCAGTAGGTAAGTGAGTGTAGGTGTTTGTGGTTCACCTGGACGATAATGACGTGGAAGATAGTAGGCCAGTTTGAGAGGAAAACTGTTTTCTCCAGAAAAACAAGGAATGGATTGGCTATAATAATAGGGTTAGGCTGTGGTGCTATCAAACATGTCCATCAGGACATCAGAGGTGAGGATTACTTTGCGCGACAAGAATTTGCAACTCCCGATCCATGAACAGAGGTGTTGACTGGCTGCTACTCAAGTAACAGATTTTTATGCAGCTATCCACACTGTTTCAATTACCGAAGATTTCTGGTGTAGGCACAGCAACCTTGTTCAGAAAAAACAGGCACTGATAGACTTCTTCATGCCCTCCCACAATCATACGCGTCCACTCAGCCACCGACACATATACTTTCCAGTTCACCGTTTGGCATGGCGGTCAAACCTAAAGACACAGATTGTGCTAAGTGTTCACATGTTGCAAATGAAATGATAAGTATAAAACAGGACTACCCAACACGAACTAAAAGGTACATAGTAATAGTGAGATGATTTTAAACTCCAACTTCTTCAAATGAATTACAGGTTAAGGACCATTTTCAAATCAACTGGTTCTCTTACCACACACCGTGAATTATGACCTGTTCAGTCGGTAGTACTTAAAAATCTTAATTTATTATACTCTTTGAAATCAAACACCATCCAAATTCCATCACAATCGTTACATTCAGGTAAGACTTTTGGACGGTCCACTTCCTAAGTAAGCACTAGACTTGAGTTTCGTTCTCATGACAGCTATTCAGTAGTGTATATCCTCTTCCCGACCGGAATTTACATTCCGATCCTCGTGTTTACGAGAGTAGCATGTTAACCACTAAGCCAATAACATCACATTAAACATGTCCGATCGAGGATATCAAAATGTCTAACCAAAAACTTGTGTGAATAGTGTGTATGGATAGTCTAGTTCTTCCCTTGTAAATGGGCTAACGAAAAGGTCCATCTGATTGCAACAAGTGTGATCGAATGTGTATGGTGTTCAATTTGAAATATTCTAAATCCTCAAAATTAAATCAACAGAATTACACTCCACTCTCAGAATTTGTTAAATCCGAACAATCGGTTATCTAGTTTTATTATCTATTTCTACATGGCTCAGTGCCTGTTTTGCATCGTACGTTTAGTGTTGTTGATACGATACTTAACTTCTGAGTATAAGTAACTGTTTCTCTAAAAACCTAGTTATAGTTGCCATGATTTGAAAGCTGGAAGTGCTACATTTTCCTGAAAGAGATTTTCGTGAGTAGGGATCCGACGAATAACTTTAGAGTATTCAGTTACTACCGATCTCAGATGATGAACTGAGTGTCAGTTTTGTTTGTACTCTCTATATAAGCAACTCAATATATGGTCAAGAAGTAAGATTCTCCAGCAGTTTTATGTTAAAAGATGATTAGTTTGCGAAATAACTTCTAATAATCTTCGAGGCATACGATCAGATCTGCGTACCGTTTTCTACAGCTTATCTGACGTTTTTAACAGTTCTCGCCCTCTTTCTGCTGACCGTGCACGCCTTTTTGGTCATCGTTCTCTTGGTATCCACTGAAGAATTTCAGTGTTTTCTAAACTACTACAAGCAGAAGAAGCAAACCTTTGCATTGCTCTCTGTCTGTTTATGAGAAGTCTCCGCGAACACCGCAACGTGTTTGGTCAGTCTTGTCCCGTTTTCATCGTTATCTGAGAGTTACGTGACATGACTTGATGGAAGAAATTAGAAACCTGGTCCCATATACCAACACCAACCACCGAATTGCATCATACACATACATCCCTTATCATTATGTGGATTTAGCATGCGAGCGTTTCTAATAATGTTTGCTGAACTGTACCACTTATACTACTGCTATACAAATTTTGTGGCAACTGATTTTTGTAATCCAACCTAAAGAAGTGAATGATACCCAAATCTGAAAGCTGAAAAGCCAGTGCCAAATTGGAAAATAAACAGAATGACTTTACATGACTCAAATTGACTTCTACATGAATAGGAATTGTGTCGGTTTGAATCGGTGTTTTTCGGTCTGCAATTGTCGTCTTGATGTTTAGCACTTTCAGCCGTGGGAATAAAACGGGCTTCGTCATTCATGCCGATTCAGTTGCCTCAAAATCTTTATACTTTTCTGATGGTCCCACTATATGATTGTTTCGCGGCGTTAGCAGAGTTCGTTTTCTCGAAACGGTTCGACTGATGACATTTCCTTAACTGGATTGAAAACTACTACCTATCTGCTTGGCAAACGCCTTTCACGATTTGAGTCGTTTCGAGGCTATATGAATGTCACACATTCATTGAATTCAATTCTGGTGAGGATCACGAGAAACTTTGGCATGCAACCGAAATTTTGGTCACTTGCGACAAGGAGTAGTGTCAACAAGAAGGACGTTGTGGATGTCAGAATGGTAATCACTGCAGAGTTAGAAACAGTGGATGGCGCAAAAGACGGCAATGTGATGGACAAACTAAAGTGACTAGCGAGTAAAAGGCGAGTTTGCTACACATACCTTTGATGCACTTCGGAGATTGTACGATTTAAGAGTTAGCTTATTGGCTTCTGTCCACCAATCAAGTAGCTCTTCTTACATAGTTGTATTCTCCCTCACGAATTAACTGGAGTTGTCAGCTAACTTTTATCTTTAACATTACCTTGTTCTAGAAACTTCGATGCTTCTCTTGAAAGGCCCACAGATACTATAGGCTATCATGTACCGAGATAATTATAGATCGCTCAGTAGGATTTTTATCATCAAGCTTAGTGACATCCTAGTCAAAGGCAGCACGTTTCAAACGAACGGGGAGATTTATCATTTTAGAACATTGAGTCGGCTTTCTCCAGTTAGACAAAACAAACGGAAGGCATATTTTGCGAGATGTCAACTTTTCGACTCACTCACGTTAGTCGCTAGGTTAAGACCAACAAATTTTGCACGTACTGGATATAACAACAACAATGGAACGAATCTACCGTAGAGTTTTGACCTTTCATGCAACAATACTACAATCTATCGTCAGACAAGGAGATGGATTTCATCAGCGCCTTTTGTGTGCACAAAGCCGGCTGATGTTATCCAATTTGAGAGGCTTCACAGATCACCATGATTTGTGAGTCACGATTGAGTAACAATATCTTGAAAGAATAAGCAGGTTGCAAGATTTGATAATTTAGGAGAGACTCACTTGTGACAAATCTGGATGTCGACTGGACACGAGCCAGCGGCCGAAACAACATGCCCAGACGTCATAAGTGTCCTACCTGCGGAGCTACGAAGTCGGACCAGAAGCATAAAAACTTCACACTTGGACCTAATTACCCATCCAGTCAACTGTGTCATATGAAATCCACCAAATGTTCTGGGGATATTTATTGCCCAAACAGAATTTCTCCATCAGTTCACACTGGAAACCACTAATTGAGCATTGAAACTGTATTACTGATAAGTAGTCTGTCAGATTTGATAAGTTAGAGGGGATCCGATTGCGAAAAATCTGTCGAGATTCAGATTTCTTGCAATTAGGTCTCCTCTGAACATCTTGAACGACTGGAAAAGGTCGACTAGGTGACCGGTTACTAAGATAGGTTCGGCGATCGAGGAAGTCGGGTTCTCCGAGCCTGTTACAGCCAGCAGGTCATTGTTTGATATTGCAGTTGATCGTCACTTAGGGCTACACTCCGCCAAGCGTTGACGCAACCACCGATCTGTTCTGCCTATGTAGACGTCAGTACAACTGAAACTGAACTCGTATATTACATGAGAGTCAGGCTTATCAGGTGGGTGTTTATCATGGCTATGCGGAACCAAACCCTTAGTGATTAACATAAGGTGTATTTGGACAGATGGAAAGGTGTGTTGCAAAACAAATATCAGTTTGCGACTCGTGTTGTTGGTTAGATGATCATCCTTAAGTTGGATTTGTAGAAATATATTCCAATCCCCAACCCAAGCTTGCCATTTCTTGCTGTGGATGTTCCGGAACTTCTATGGTTACTCACTACCCGCCAACGTTTTGTCTAGCAAGCCAATATTTATACTCTAGTCGATTTGCAATGCATATCCTTCTGGCTTCCTGTGAGGTAGTGTTCTAATTAATCTCCATTTATAGGCAATGGGCGCAAACCTAGAAAATTGTAAATATTGCCAACTTCATGTTGGCTTACGGAAAACAGATCGTTGCAATGTTACATCCTGACATACTGATAAGAATGTCTAAAGATGGGAACTAACTGTTGACCTCAAAAGATACGGTGAGGTTTGCGCGGATGAAATACAACTCATTATCAAATGAAGTGAAGGCACATTTATCAGGAAATACTAGAGTGTCAACTTCGTAACGTTTGTACAACAAGACCACGGAGATATTTTGCTGAACTTTTTCTTTCAAACTTTCCAAGAAGTACTAGATATGACCGTCGCGTCAAGCTTAAAGGAACTTACGGGTAGAAGTTTGGGACGTTAGATCATTTTAACTGTAAACCATCCATACTAGCTGGAAGTTTTCGCATTTACGTACGCCTTTCCTCTGGTTCGCTTCGAACGGAGGCACTAAGCTTGAGTTTTGCTTTTATTAAAGTTTTTTAGTATGGCACATCTTGATTCGGACCGAAAGTTGCTCTCTGGCCCTTGTGCTTGTCACACTGGCACGTTAAGAAATATCGTGGGTTTCCAAAGTCCAGCTGCCTGTCCCAAAGCTGCCCATAATTTTCCAAATGACCACCTGATATCCATTGAGTGTATACCGGACACGTTTGGTCTTTGAGTTAACACATATTATGAGTTTTTCTTTAAGGCCAGATTGCGGAAAGCAGTCGTGTCTCACGGGGCTTCGTAAAGTCAGCACTTAGTTGAACAAGAAAAATGTGGAATTCATAAAGTAGAAAGTCAACGTAACGCACTTAGTAAAAAAAAGTAATGCTGAGACACTAGACGACTTTCCATTAGGAAAGACAGTCGTCTACACACAAACACCATTTTCTTGGCCTACCGTTATTACAAGTAAGACATTTCAGATCGTATATACTGCTCATTATTCCTCATTATCTCTCCAAAAGCAGCTAAGTTTATCTGACCGTCATCTTTACGTTGGGATAATCTGGTATTGTTGGTCGGGGTAAGCTTACCTGTTTACTGTGTAAGAGTGAACGCCATACTCACAAAATACTCACTTCCATTACTACATAATCATAAAACCGTTGGAAGTACTTCGGAGACCAATGTGGTTTGACCTCCGGACGTTGACATGTGAAAATGGGTCCAACTGGCAGTAGAAAAATTGTGCACTTTCCGGAGTGTACTAGAATGGAATCATTTCAGTCGGCTACTTCAAACAGTTAACCACAGTGACTAACATTGCATAGTTAGACATCCATTTCGGCGTTGGGTAACAAGTCATGAGTTTAGTCTTTCAGTTTGTATGATGCTGCTACGGTCAAACAAGGTCAAAACGGCTGTGTGTCACTTCGTCAGTATTCACCGTGGCAAAACGTTTGCAAAGATCCACTTCAACCTGTTTTTGAGCTTTGGAGGATAACAGTTAGCTTGTTTACTAATCACAAAATTATTGATCGATTTATGCCTATGAGAACATTGAGCATAGAATTGAAAGAGATGGTAGATTACTATCCAACAATCATTACAGCAGATAATAGATTATATAACTTCCGGGCAGTATGTACCTTCTCTAGATGACATGATTCTGCACGAACTTATGAATGATGAAACTTCATCTATCATCTCAAGAATAACCGGAGTTGAAAAACAACTGAAATTCAGTGAAACATTATTTTATGAGGATTTGAGTAAAGTTTGCTGCATCCTTTACCTCGAGAGATGGTTTTGATTATGATTACAAAATCACGTGTACAGTGAAGGAAATGCCAGTTTTGACGAACGCTGTAGAGGTTTGCAATTTCCTTGGTTCGACTTCTTATTAGTAAAAACGTGTTCCAGGACTTTCATGCGTTATCAAACTCTTGTTGATGATCACAGTCAAAAGATGAATATTTGGGTGGTCTGAGACATACCAGCGGATTTTCCTCAGATTAAGTTGACCAGTGAACTTTGCGCATTCTAGAGCTTTCGGTTGCTAAGACAGATACATGGTTATCGATGGTAAGGAAACTGTCAGCTGTGCTGTCAAAGTTAGTTGAAAAACTATTTGAAATGGGTCACGCCAATGACAACAGATAACTCGACAAAATTGGAAATAGTTACTGTGCCACTAGAAGGACGAGTCGTGTACTTGCTTAGTTTGTCAACTCCTGTTGGCGTAACCTGCTCAGAAGGCGGTTTTTGGTTTGGTCACTCATTTCTCCAATAACTGGAAGATTTCCCGAGTCCTGAAAGACAACCTACTCGTTGGCAAACTTTCTCACGGGGGTGCGACTTCATATGCAGACATGCTTCGTCCATTCTACCGAAGCTTCAATACGTTATCTAAAAGATCAAAATGTGATAACTGAAATGGTCCTTATTGTGTGTTGGTTGACTTCAAGCCGGTGGAAGGTAATCGTTTGGCTACTATTCAGAACACTGCAGGTCTACAAGTTACAAGCGAGTAGTATGTAAGAAGAACAGTGCAAACCGACTGCACAAGAAATGACTGAACGTAATTGTTTCGACAGCAACACCAACATCCCTTGCCAATAATGTTCCTCACTACCAGCTTGAATCACCTTTTCATCTCCAACTCGGAAGATCTATTGTTTTATTGATTCCGGCCCTTGAAAACCCCGGGCATACAGGACGGTACAACTTGGAAACATCACATAGACAACTGGTGGCTTCAGCGGGGAGGATAATTTAGATGAATTGCGTAGCAACCGTGATAAACACATCCCTTCAATATAATGTTATTTCGAAGTTACTGTATTTGTATGGTAGTACTTTTTCCATCGAGTGGTAACTACTATGGTTATCAGGCGGATCACCCGTAAACTTCCAACTATGCAACATCGCATAGTTTGCCTAAATGTTGTCAACTGGATGGGAGCTTTTTTGAGGGAGTTTACTTTTACATAGTTCATTTATAGCTCATCCAACGTCATCGTCAGGATCGTCAAGCCAATTGCTGTTGGCCGTAATTACATGTCTAGCCGTCTGGTTGCCAAG